>JASXSY010001392.1:0-197335 GCA_034509805.1 Sipha maydis
ATACAACTCCTGAGGACAAGAACCCTTTACACAATCATAATAGAACATAATATAATTGGTTGGCAAAAACGTGACAAAAAACTACCACCCAACTATTTCAACATTCAATTCGCATAGATGTATACTCTGATTACCACGGTAATATTGTGATATAATTGATGTGCATTATCGTGTCATTAGTATAAGATTAGCAAAGTACAGTAAATGCAAATTTACAGATTCAATTAGTACATGTTTAGATTTAAGACTTAGAATTAAGCTAATTTTTTTCCTGTATTTGCCATAGATTAAGTTTTTGGCCGTCTTTAAACTAAAAATAATTAAAAATTAACACAAAACATTGTTTAAACAATTCAATCAATTAATATTATTATTCGTCAAGAAAACTTTTATGTTTTTTTTTTTTTAATGTTAAGAAAAGTATAAATTGTGTACCCGTATGGTATAAAAGGCATAAGTAATTATTGAAATACAAGCAATAGTATTAATAATAATAAGCGTTTACGTGATTTCTTAGTTATATAAATAATATTAATATTATTTTACATAAATGCATAATTATAAAAAATATCCAGCTATAGTTATTCGATGAAAATTAAAATATTCAATTTTTTTTTATATAATAATCAATAATCTAAAAACTTCTAATTTAATCTTAATTTTATACTAACTCATAAACTAATGATATTTGTTTTCATTTTTATATTTTTAACGATTTATTTCGCGTGTAACACTGGAACAATGTCTTAGAACCTATTAAGCTTTACGATAAATTCGCCACAGAATTCAATAACTACAATATTACTACTGTTATAACGGCGACGACATTAATGGTGAAGAACAATGTGCGGTTCGAAAACGTGTCGGGCGCAATGATGCTCTCAGACGGTGCCGAAGACCTGGCAGTATTCATATCACATATGCAGTACGCCGTGTGATAATCCGATATGCGCTGCTGTTGGGTTCCGATAATATTAATATTATGGCAATCGTAATGATGTCATACGGAGTGTTGCACACAAATCAAGTCTGATTTCAATCACAACCCGTCAACGTTTTGTTAGGTTATTGGCATCGAAACTTTCATTTGTTTTATCATTTAATTGTGTACGATGTGCTTCGTTAGCTGAGTGTATGTACAAACGGACAATACGCTCCAAGTCGGTCCACACGAAATAACATAACGTTAACGAGTAAACAACATAATGTACAAATATTGGATGCGTATATAAGGGCCAAGGAATTCGTGAATGCAGTGGCAAAAAATATCAATCCGATCACTTAACAATTCCAAGGTGAATAAGAACAAAAATAAAAATAAAACAAAAAGAATAGGATAAATTGTAATTGAATTGAAATGAATTGAAAATAAAAATGTATTGCTTACTTTAAACGTATATTTTGCTCGTGGATTAGATCCTCGAAGATATCTCCAAATTCAAAAATGCAGAAGTGTAGATGTTGACTCAGAATGTGTTTCATAGTCAAAACATTAATTTATGACCAATCGGAATGAAATAAAACAATAAATACTACAGCGGTTACATTATACATACTCGTATATAGTGTGTTTCACTCAAATGGTAACACGAAATCTTTCCGTCCAGTGACCTTTGATTGATATGGGGTGTTTCCTGCAGTGTTTTCGAAGAGCTAGGGAATTCTAAAATACACATATTGTGACCATTTCCAAATTTTTAATCTTTTTATTGTACGGATTCGCAATCAAAATTGAATTTCTTTAAATAGCAACACCTATTCTCAATACCAGATTATAATAAACCATTATTTTTGAAGTAACATTGATAAATAAACTTTTTTCCTATCTCAAAAATTAACTGAATTACAGTAATTTGAAGTTTAGACAAAAACGATTTTTGTTATACTTTAAAATTTTCTGTATTTTGTCAATACATTTTTTGAACATATAAAAGTAAATGTATAAATTATGGCGTAATAAATAACAAACTAACCGTTTTTGGGCACGTTATAATCCGCATTGGACATTTGAAACTAATTTTCAAACAGTTTAGAGAATAAAAATGTGGTGTAGAATATTAGGAAATTTCATTATTGGTCCCTACTTTTATGATGGAAACCTCAATGGTCATGTATGGATATATAGATTTTATCTCTTATTATTTACCACTTATATTGGAAAATGTTCCGTTAAATATTCGGGAAAACTTGTTTTTTTCAACAAGTTGGTGCTCCGACATATAATGCAAATGGTATTAGACAATACTTTCATCATATATTTAAAAATCATCGGATGAGAACATATGGTATGGACCGATAAGTTGGCCAAAGCGTTCAGCGAATTTGACTCTATTTTGTTTTTTTCTTTGGAGTTATTTAAAAATTGAAAAATTGTAGTTTACGCTGAACCCGTCGCTTCAAACCAAAAATATATTTTGCTTAAATTTAAGATTGCTGTAATTCAGTCAATTCTTGAGATAGAAAAAAAGTTTATTTATCAAATTTGCATCGAAAAAATTAGTGTATTAGAATCTGGTATTGAAATTAGGTTTTGCCAATTTAAATAAATTCAATTTTGATTGCAAATGCGCACAGTAGAAGGATTAAAAATTTGAAATTTATCACAAGTTGTGTAATTTAGAATTCCCTAGTTTCCCGAAAAAACCCCATTTCAATCTAAGGTCAGTGAACGAAAATATTTCGTGTTACCATTTGAGTGAAACTCTGTGTATGAAGTACTCAAATGTTGTGAATCATTATAAGCTTATTTGGCTTTTTGTAACACTATTTTATTTTTTGAACATATCATATTTTCATTTAAAAGAGCTCCGAAAGAGAATGTATAACTTACTTCATAACTTTGTTCAGTTAAACCTTATGAGTGTTTATAATACATTGAATATTATGAACAAAAAGATTCTTAAGTTACTTATTAGATTAGGTTCGATTAGTTATTTGAATCGGTTACCCGGTAATATTTCGGAGTAGAAACCAATAGAAAATGTGTCGTACTGTTTCGGTTGTGCACCAATTGATTCTGTGGCGATGGATCATTGACCATTCGAAACAGTTGCAGGATCGCACGAATAACGACGGTTCCGGTAAGGTAAGATTTATGGACATTTTAGTGCCACCGACCCAATATAACGTCCAACGACAAGCAATTAAAATCGGGTGTTCATTGCGTGACACACTATATTGTTATAAATTTAATTATTACCGTACCATTACCCGCCCTTCAGTTACCACCATCATTTTCATCATCGTGATCTTAATCATCATCATCATTATCATCTTAATCATCATCATAATTACACTATTGTCGTCATCATTATCGTTAGTTTTATTATTATTATTGTTGTTATTATTGCCATGCGAATAAGCGAGTACCGGTAACTGTCGTTCTCTCACCACCACCCCCCCCTCCTTACAACCCTCAACAGCGATAAAAAGTGGCTTCACGTGACCGACCCGCCCGCAGATCTTCATGGCCCGTATAATTATCATGCGGGTGCGCGAACACCGATTTCGTCGACGATATGCGCACATTGGCCGGCGAAATATTAATATAACACAATGCGACCGTTGCTATCGCGGTCGTCCGTCGATCGCGTACGTTGTTGTTCGATGCCAGCAGAACCCAATACGGTATCATCATGTACCGCGGTCGGACTACCATCACCACCGTCGTTTCCATACCGTTACCACAGGTGTGCGCACGGTGGCACGCGTCACCCGATAATCGACCGCGAGGAAAAATACTACGCTATGATATCAATTTCAATTCGGTATTTTTCGATCATGAATATTCAAATCGATTTTAGAAGAGTATCGCTACATGTTCAATCGTTCTGGTGGTCCGAAAACACAGAGTACCGAATACGGCCGAACAAGAGAAAGGTATTTTGTCATTAATCTTTCGTGATTTAACCGTAAGTCAAAAACAGTCGTATACGACACAGTACTTTATACTAGATCGACAAAATCAATTTTAAATCATTTAAATTTTACTACGTTGGGGAATAGATAGTTTTCGTCAGAACAGTGCAGATGTTGTACATACGGGTAGATTAAAAGATTAAAACATCTGATTTTATCTAGTACTGTTCAAACCAAACAGTATTTATACAATTGAATAGATTGTACCGAGTCAAGATATGATAAAATATATTCCATAATATATTATTTCATTTAAATAGTTTTGTTTTTACTATTAAATAATTCTAGATGAATTCTAAGATCTCCATTTGTCTTTTTTAGTATTAAAATAACTTCATGCATATATAAATATATGGTTCTGTTTCTTCTGTTTCAAATATTGCCATTTTTCTGCATGACGAACCGATGACGTTAAGAATAATTCTTGTTCTTAAATTCATTGTAATGACAAATTAAATTACAGCTTATTCTATAGTGCTATTTTAATAGACCTAACACTCACATATCTAATAATACATTAAATCATGATATATATATATATATATATATATCATCATCATACAAGGTAAAAACGTGTTTCCGTTGTTATTAAATTTAATGTAGATAATTATTTTTCACCAGGTGGAATTTTAATTCAATTTTTGGCATATTATATTATGTATACCGTCGAGTACACCCTCGTTTTCTTTTTTACGAAAATTCCCGGAAATTACTCGATATCAAGCACTGCGACGGAAATTACGAAAGTATACCATTTCTTACGATTTACATTTTATTTATTACTTTATTTTTATATTTAATATTTATATATAGTGCTATTATTAATGTCAAATCATAGCCACAGCGGCAGCTTCTCAGTGAGAGTGATAGTTCGTCATTGTATAATACGTTTACACAATATGTATTACACATGCATATTATATTGTACTTTAATATCATATTTTATATGAGGTAGTCGATCCCCCTGAATCCGTGTTTCCGTCATAAATAATAGTAAATTTTAACTGTGTTTCCCATTTTATGGGACCACCTGGAATACTAAAACAGGTTCCGATTTAAGTTTATATTATAATAACCTCCGTGCATTTTCGAAAATATAGTGTAGTTTTAATTATTATCATGCAAATGTTAGAATTACAATGTTATTTATTTAATAAGATGAGTAAAATCATTAATTTTTGCTTATATTATACACAAATATTGAATAAAAAAAGAGGTATTGTTATTTTTTACAGTGATATTCTACCTAAAAAATATTAATTATAATCAATACATTTAAAATTCAATGATATCTTACAAATGTACTAATATAATCTATTTAAAATTTTTTTAGATTAATTCAATCAGTTAGTAGTTTATTTATTTTTTTATAAGACTTTATGTTTTTTTGTAGTACTTATAAGATCTACGTTAATCATGTAATTTCTCTGGAATTGTCAAGATTTATTTTACTCATGATCAATGTTAAATTAAAATTAGTGATAACTATTCAAACATGGTTTGATTTTGAATTTAATAGTACTTTTTAGACAGTAAAAAAAAAAAAAAAAAAAAAAAATGAAAAAAGTTTGAATACCAATAATTACAAAAAATGCTCTTTTATTGAAATAAATGTTGACGTTTTGCCAATGTGAAAACATATTTTAAATTCACAATCTATTATTTTATTTAAAATCTATATACAAACGATTTTTTTAAAACTACATTTTCGATAATTCATGTAAAATTGTTTAATTGTTTTATAGAAGGTTTATTAAATAATACCTATACATTTTAAACTTAAAATGACCTTCCATATCGTTCGAATACTGTTATTTAATATTCAATACATTTTAAGTTCTAATACAGTATAGTAATTAAATTAAATTCATGAGTTTCTATAAAAATAACTCGTTGATTGATTTTAATTTTACTTTATTTAGGTTAATGAATACCTTTAACGTATGATAAAAATAATATTTATATATTATTGACTCTCGGAAGTTTGATTAATGAAATTATACTGTTTTATTGGTATAGCAATTCGGGGAATATAAAGTTACACTTTTAACTTTTTAAGTAAATTATATGAACTCGGTAGTAATAAATTATAATATTAATTGCTTATCCATTAATACATTAGATCAATTTATGAAAATGAAAATATCAATAGTAGTGAAATGATTTCTTTAAAATCATAAATATCAATACATACCGTTAAAAATTAATTTGTTTCACAATGATTTCATATTATTATATTTAAAATATTTACTAGGTAAAATATTTTAAGAAATAATTAATTATATTTATTTTTCATATTTTTTAATAACTATAAAATGCATAACAAAGATTTTTGCGATAAAACATTCCTACTTTATGTTTTTGGTAACTTTTTATTTATATGATTGCACAGGTCCCATGAGTCTGACAAATAATAAAAATTATATTCATATGAATAAACCAGGTTATAGTCCAATAATAGAGGTTTTATGAATGCATTTATAAACATTAATATATTTGTATAGTTGAATATATTCCAAAATAATAAATTAGCTCGAAAAAATTCAATTACATTACAAATCCTTAAATTTAGAATTCATATGACAGTTCACTAATTAAAAACATTTTTCAATAGTATTTATGAAATAAGATGTTTTTCATGTAATTATATAGCTCTCATTCAAGGTGAATTTCTAACAAAATTAATTTTTGACACATAGTAGGTACCTAGTACAATTATATATAGAACTATTTCTCATAACTTTATTTCTACAAAAAAATGTATTCATTTTCCATTGTTAATTGAATAACACGCTATTTTTTGTATTCATTTGCTTAATACTTTTTATAAATATAAAAACAAAATATTAAAAGTTTGAAATTCAACCAGAAACATTTACTATATTTTAAGGCATTAGTGTTATAATTTTAATTATTTAGTTAAATTAATTTATAAAAAGTAAAATTATGAATAAACATTAATTCATCGATATATTTTATATATTTAACAAAACCATTGAATTACAATAAACTGAAATAGCTTTTGAGAATAGTTTTAAAATATTAACAAAAAAAATTATTCTCTTACTCATTTTTATTAGTACAAAAATTTTGACCAAGTTTTAAATTACCATTTTTACAATTGCTTTCACAAAAAGCTCAAGAATGACCTACAAAGAACTATATAAAAGCAAAACAAAATTTTTATTGTTAGATTTAGCTTCACTGGCACATAGTAAATTGTTTTATCTTCATAAGAATCAATAAAACTTATAAATATTTTAACTATATATCAATTACAAAATCATGAAATATTTTCACCAATTGTGTTCATCGGATTATGAGCATCGATGAAAATCTTAACGCAATAATATTATAATATTAATAGATTTAAATGATATACTTAATGAATTTAATTTCAATCTTGAATCATAATTTTGTAATAAATTTATAAGGAATATTATTGTGCAGTTTATCCTAAATCAATGGAACATAATTTTATGTTACATTTTACTTCAAAATTATTATATGTTATCGACATAACATGCAATATCTTATCACATTTGATTGTTATAAAATATGGTAATATACATACAAATATTAAATTTTATTCGGTAAAGTACCTCCTACTTTAGCGTGGCTAATGATATTATACACGAATTGTTTGAGTAAAGTTACGGTGTTTCTTCTAATATTATTATATGTATTTTACTGACAAACTTTAAACATCGAAGTGATGATGAAACAATACGAGGCGAACAACTATACTGTATGGTCTTATAGCTGAACAAACCAAGTCCGTCCTGAGGAAAATGTTCGTCTTCAGAAATGTTGTTTTAACTTAGACAATGGATATACTTGGATGACTTTGAACTTTCAGGTTATACTGATATCGAATAATTTACAAAGCACCCAAAAACTTCCGCTAGATTCCGAAACATGTCAACGGTTCCAAATCCATTTGCCAGTTAATTTATTTGTTCAACGATGTTATGTATGCCAACATTTAAATATCTCCCACCACACGGTTGTAAACTGTATTAATATTTTTATATTATTAAATACAATATTTCTATCATACGCTTTAAAAAATGTTTACTGGAATCAATGTTTATAAAAGTAGAAAAAGATATACTACACTATCTTAAACGCACGTATGTATATGAATCCATAAGGATACAATATATCATACGCGTCGCCTTTAAATTACACGGAGTGTTTTTGCAATAATAACCAACAAAAACTATTTAAAAAATGAACATGTCAAATAAAAAAACAATAATTCTCTTTTAAATTACAATTTCACTGTAATTTTTCATCGTATGAATAAAACGTCTATCTTTTGTATTATATCCATATTGCAAAACTGTAGTCTGCTTATTTTTTTCTCGCTTATTTCATCTTATGCTCATAGTCATATTTCACTCAACCGAAACATTTAACAGATTAATGATTTATGATTGTGCTGTAATGTTTTATTTTTTACTTTATTCTTCTGCATTACGTTACTCATAAAGTTGATTTTCTCGACATTAATAGCCTTCGTAAAATTCATCTTGCACTCGACGGCTGCTGTTTATTTGTAGATTGGTTTAGGAATAGATCGAAATAACCCTGACATTGATTTTTAAGATCCAAATGCACGTATTACAGCTGAGGCAATAAAATTCGAAATGAAAACATATTTGTTCGAACTATAGATTTTAGCGTACATATAAAATTATATTATACACAGAACAGACACAATAATATCACGTGTGCAATGATTTAAATGCGGAATTCGTTTAGATCGTTTAGCCAAGACAATAATACAACAAAGTTATAAGATTGTAGAAAATCGAATTTCACGCGAGAGTTTTACTTTCGTATATTAAGAACTTGGCGGCGGTCCAACTGAACATTAAATACCGCATCGTTATTTTACGGTTATTTTTTTCTTTTCTCGTTCCCACACCAACCACCCCCCCCCCCCCCCCCCCCCCCCCGAGTGTAATACGTATATGTGCTGTGTACACACGTATAAGACGTTTACGGGGGCGAAGGTAGTGGCTAGATCGGAAACGAAATACGTACAATAAACTGTATTATATACGCACTGGTTTATTGTGTACGCATTGTTGGCGTGTGGTACGCGGTGAAGAGTCGGTCGCACAACGACGAGAGTGGGAATATTATCGAGGGAAAACGTTCGAGTGGGATACCTGTGGAAGGAAAAAAAGAAGAAGAAGAAAAAAAAAAAAAATAAAGGAAAAACAGAGAAAAAAAACATTTCGTCCGACCCGGCGCGGTGTTCAATGTGTACATAATACGACGTTTGGATGTCAAGTGACAACAATACGTTTTCTGCTGCGTAATATCATCGGTCCGCCGCCGACGAAGACGACGACGACGACGACGACTGTTTGTTTGGCATGCGCTTTTTTTAGGTTAAGGTCGCGTGGGAAATCGCGGCAAACGTACCGTGACAAATCGTCTGGCGCCCCGTGCGATGCGTTTAGTCGGGCCGGCGCCAGATCCAAGAAACCGGGCCGGGGGTCCACAACGGTGGACGAATGCACGGGCGGAAGGTTAGGGGAAAGGATTTTCGGTCGATTTCGATTTCTGATTCGTTACGATCAATTAACGCCGTCGATCTAGACGCAACCGCATCGGACGGTGCGCGGTCCGCGAAACCGCCGCGGGAATCACGAAATCGCACGCGCTACGAAACCCTCGCAAATCGGAATTCCGATGCGTGGACTCTCCACGTTGTTCCGCAGTACAGTAATCGCAACGGAATTCGGCTAGGTCGCACCTGTACCGCTCGGAACGCGGTGCGAACGGGGAACGCGTTCCTATGCCGATGGGTCACGCACACCATTCGCGCGCGCCACGAAACCCGGATGAAGTCGGACAGCATGCGCACCACCAACGCATGGGTGCCGGGAAAACGTTGGTCGTGCGCGATCGCTGCCCCTGACGGCTGATGTTCGATCACCGCCGGCCGTCCCACGATAAGGAAGTAATGACCAACCAACCTGGTCTCGTATTCCGAGCGACCTCGCCGTAACAGTCTCGCAGTCGATGGACGGTGCACGCGTACCGGTTGCGATATGCGTGTGCGCTGGTGACGGCACGCGCGCACGTTCTTGATTCACCCGCCGATCGGGCTCGTCGCGTTGCTGTTCCCGACCGCAGCCGATGTCTTCGCTACACCGTTCGCCACTGACCGTGCCGCCGCTACCGGACTACAACGGTGGCACCGCACCGGACCAAGGTGGCCACCGCGACCACGGAGGCGGGTGGCCGGCATCACAGTATCACGCGTACGCGGCGCTAGCGGACCGCACCGGTGGTCTCGCTGCTACGAAAAGAACGTATCACAAGGACGTTGGACGGATCGTGGACATCGTCGGGAACGTCGTAAACTGTCTCACGGCGAATCGGTATGACGCGCGCGGCGGAAAACGAAAAACATCCAAACACGATCGCGACGGTGGCACGCGGACGATGCCAAGCCGTGACCCTAGTGGAGTAGAAGGAGACGGAAGACAAGAAGGATGATGACTTCGGGGCTCGAAGGGACGTCTGGTAAGGTCGGTGTGGAACGGTGTGGTGTTGCGATGTCGATTGGTAAGTGGAAAGGAGAGACGGACACGGCCGAGAAGAGAGCTCGCGGATCGGAACGCGTACACGGTGGCTTGTGGTCCGGACGCGACGTACACATACGGCACCGACGGCGAAGACGGCACAAGACCGCGCGGCTGTTCGGCTGAACGCGGACTGACACTGTGTACTATACGGTAAGCGCGCTTAAGTGCAAATTCTGTGCCGTGCGGGCGCGTGCGAGAGTGTAGATTTGGCGCCCGCGCGTGTGTGCGAGCCGGTCCAGTGCGTTAGTGCTAGTGTCCGCGTTAGTGTTAGTGCTCGTGCGCGCGTGTGTCCGTAACCGTGTACGAGAATGCGCGAGAGAGCGCGAGCGCGCACGCGAGTGTGTGTGTGTGTGCGCGCGTACTCGTGTACGAGAACTTGCGCGAGCGCGTGTGTGTAAAACTACGGGTGTGTGCGTGTGTGTGATGCTCCTGTGTGGACGTGACCGCGACACCGAATACAAGCGCGCGCACGCGCACTCGCGGAAACACGCAGTCTTTGAACGGTCGCGCAGACTCAGTGCGCGCGCCTTCCCCTCCGGTGGCGACGGCGGTGGCAGGCCCCTCTCCTACCGTTCGGAAGCGACCGCCATCACCTCTCCTCGACCACGCGCGCGACATCCCGCTGCCGCCCCGTCCAAATATTTTTAAACACCGTCAACCGCCACCGCCGCCGACTTAAGCCCGACCTATATGACTCGCTTGGCCAAAGACAAAACAAACAAAATTTATAATAATAATAAACAAATAAAAAATGTATATTTACCCGGTAGCGGTCGTATGCAGTCACGCTCTTGCGCCCTCGGTCAACCAGTATTGTAGTATTATGTATCATGTGTACTGCGGTCGTTAGCGATCGGCTTGTGACACCACGCACAATCGTGGATTCCAAGGATTGTCGGTATCGCCACATCTTATAAACGACTATATACGTATTTTTTGCCAGGTGAAAAAATAAATAGTGTCTGAAGCGATTTCGAACGACGCGACCCTCTCGTCCTCTTCAGTAAACAAGTTCTCCGATTTTCAACGGAAACTGAGAAAAAACGTGTATCATCTTACAAAAAATAAAAAGTAAAATAAAATACTGTTTTTCGTATAACGTTACTAATACATGTATTTCATCCGTGAAGATTTTCCCGACCGACGGAAACACTTTTTAATACCCTTGAGTATAACTTGTCAAACCTGTACGTCTCTTAGAGTTTTTGTGTCAAAACGATGTAAAAAAAAATAAATAAATAAATAATAAAAAGATAGAAAGAAAATAATAATTAATTTGTGTTGTTTTACCATAACAGTAGTAATCATTAAATATATACATAATATTATTGTTGTTTGGATAACGGAACGTACTTGTTGCCAAATGAAATAAAAAATAATAATTACAGTGTTAACTTATAGAATCGTCGTTACGCGACAGCGGACCGGAATCAAGAGACCGATTTAAGTTATGGGATGTACGTTGTATAGGTTCGTTTTGTATACTCAGGCGCTAAAGCAGGTTGTTCTTCTAGACAACCCTTCTGATAACCTTCCTCCACGGTAGCAACGAGGAAAATGGAGAACAATAAAAATGATAGGATCACGGAGATCATTAACTAAATGACGTTTACTCTTTAAACGAGCTTTCGATTCGTTTACCACCAAAAGTGCATGATCAACGGTATTTCGGGCAGATTGGACGTTGTTCGTAATCGCATTTTTATAATAATATAATATTCAACGACTCGACAATACGTTGAACATAACATATCACTGACATCAAATTTACAAATCATAGAACATCCAACAATGTATTAAGTATATTATGGTACGTAAACCGCAAATTATTATTTTATTGGTGTACTATATGTTTGAAGCTTTTGAATTATTATCATAATAATAATTATGTTTTATCAAAGAAACCGTTTTATAATAATATGTAATAGTTATTGGCCGCTATGTGTTGTTTTCATCGTTATTGAAATAGATATTATTTAGATATTAGTTATTTATATAAAACATGCTGAACTGTGCGTTCTTCAATTAAATATAACTATCGTTGTATGAGAGGACTATGACAAGTTGTTTTTCGCAATAATATTATTTATTATTTATTTTAGTAGATCTGTAGCTCGTCGACTAATGGCATGAGGTGGTAAAAAATACTGTCGCGATATATGTTAAAACATTGGTGGTACAAATCTAGGGGACATAGAGCACACGATTTCTGAGGGAAAAATATAATGATGTATTGTTATGATAGCAAAAGTTTCGGAACAAAAGTGTTCGTCCAACCGTAGATAACGGTCGAATACGTTGGATGTTATCAATTAGTGCTGACAGCAACCGAACAACGGAATAGAACGAGTGTGCGCACGATAACACCATGCAAAGTGAACAGTCATGTCATGGACGAGAAAGCCAAATGGATAAGGAAAATAATACGGAACTTCTCTTATATTCTTCAGGAGCGCCATTCCGACGCTAGTTAAAGATGTAAATATTATGCTCGAGATGCGGCCAACATTGTTCTAAGTGCGGAATAATTCCGAAATAGGTCAACAAGTTTACTGTTGTACACTCAATTGAAAAATAATTCGTAATATTATTTGTTGTTGTTATTTTATTTATTTATTTTTTATTATTATTATTCAGAAAAAGCACGTAACCATACATCAAAATTATTTATTATTAAAATACGCAATAAATATTCAAAGAATTTTTTGGCTACTATTTGTATTCGAGTAGGTACCATAAGCCACTATGATAAATTAAAAAGTAACGGGCAGTTATAATAATAATAACTATCATAATAATAACATAGTTATTATTACTACAAGAAAAAAGAAAAAATTATATCATAATAATAACATGTCAAATCATTTCTAATGGACTGTAAATTGTTATATTACATTTAAATATTATGTTTATGACTTGAGACGTAAATAATAAAGAAATTGAAAAAGAAAAAACTTGGACTTAATAAGTTAAAACAATCACTTATTTTAATGAAATAATATTTCGTATGAAATGTTCGAGTTTAGTTTAAACAAAATATAGAATATTAGGAATTATTTTTAGAATTTATGGTTGGTAAAATTGATCGTACTGACTGAAGTTATACTATTTTAGGAGTGTATATCTAAAGAATCAAAATATTTTAACTGACAATACCAGTATATTTTATGTCCAAAAATAATCATTATCTTACTGTTACAGTAATAGCTTTGTTCATCAATACTAACCACCTTAAAATGGTATGAAAATTTGTCGAAGACCACTAATTGAATACTTACATATTATTTGTTATTTACTAATAAATAAAGTGCAATATATACTATTGCATATACAATAGTAACTTAAATAATGTGATTTTAAAATGTTAAGAGAAATTATACATTTTATAGTATAAAGAAAAAATATTCTAAATATTAGTCACTCATAGAAAAGCAATAAATGCCAACCCTAAGAATGTGATGATTTTATGTTATATAACAAACGAAAAGGGCACCTCAAAAAAATGGAATCAATTTGAAGGACTTTTTTGGAGATTACAAAGCATACATTATTTACATACATACATATATTATATTTGACTATCAATATTAAAATTATCTAAAATTGTATGATTTTATTTTATAATAACATTAAGTGTTGAGAGAACTTAAAAATAATTGTGGTCTTTTATCTAGTATATTTTCTATACATGATATTAAGTTATAATAATATTCATACAATTTTATCCTTCTATACTTTTGAATGATATGAATAATATACTTTTCATCCCGTTTTTAATTTTATCGTATTATTTTATACTAAAGTGATTATTTTTTTTTTTTTTTTTTAATTTATGACAAAAGGTATATTTAATGATGCCTTGGATAATAATTATGTGGACGGAAACTAAAATTGCATTTGAAGTTCGTTTGTCTAAAGTGTAATGCGCTTAAGTCACAATGCGTGAATAAATAAATAAATTATACCCCATATAACTATAAAAAGCCATAAAAATACAATCGAAAATGCATAAATAAAGTATATTATAATACTGAGGATTTAAAATTCTATGTGTAAGTAAATAGCTTATAAATCAGCGGATATTTCAAATTCTTAGGGGTAACATTTGAACCCAACTGTTGTGTATTAGTCAAACATGATTCAATAAATTATATTAAGAATGGCTTGTTAGAACTTATGATAATATTGCGTGAGGTAATAGGATCAGTTCATTTAAAAAAATAATATTTGCTTACAAACGATTGCAGTGGATAATAAATCGAGTACCTACACAATAGAAGTTACTATAAAATAGACTTATAGTTAAATTCACATTAAATTTCAATACTTTGAATCGGAGAGGAAGATAAGGAAATATACGTTCAAATAATATTAAGTGAAAGCCCCCACAAATATATATTAATAGTAATATTATAAAATAATAATAAAAATAATTTATAGACATAATAATAACAATAAAGTAACTATGATAATAATTTAAGGTGAAGTTATAAAAAAAATCAATAAAAGTAAAATAATTTAAGTGAAAAAAATAATGTATTTTGACATAACTTACGAGAATGTATGAAATATCAACTAAATTTTCCCAAGAGCGTAAATGTTTGTTTTTTTAGATGCCAAAAAAATTAAAAAAAAAAAACTGATCATTTAAACTTTTTTAAACTGAATTTCGTGTAAAATAAATGAAGAAATATAGTATCAATACAATGTCGGTAAACTTACCAGTGTTTCTATGTACAATTAGCTTTTCTGATGTTTGTGCTGTTTTCTTATTAAATTAAAAACATATTATGTTTTAATTTAAAATATATTACGATTCATATATGATAGGTATAGTAGAAGGTTTATTTCTATATTGTATAAATTTATTTTTATTATATATTTAAAATTAATAAAAGTTATTTCAAACTTAATTAACTTATATGTAAGTGTTTTTCAAAAAAGCTTTATCAAAAGTAGTAGTTGAATTTATAACAACTTATTTTTTAAACCTTTGAAAGAACAAGTAGGTTATAATTTAATTTATTCATAATTTCATATAGGCAAGCTGTAAATGAATTGCTATACAATGAAATAAATAGTGAAAATTACTTAAAATAATACAATAATTTTATTTATTAAATACAAGTTTTACTAAAAAATGTAATCATATTTATCAGTTATTACTTTTTTTTTTACATAACGAACAAAACTTTATGAATAGTTGGTTTATTTTCATAAAAATATATATTGAATTTACTTTTAAAATGATAATTTGTCTTGAAATTATATTATCATTTTAATATTATTTGATATATATAAATTAACTATGTTTGATATAGGATTATCATATAGACATACGGAAATAGAAGGGTTGAATGTTACTACCAAGATTGGATTATGGGTAGAACGCCCTTCACACGTCAATGATTGTCTTTGAGGATGCTAAGTCCATTTTAGCGGACAAAACAGAAAGAGGAAAATGTCAATAAGTATAATAGGGTCGCACTATAACCACATTCAAAATTCTAAAACTGCCATTTTAATATTGTTTCCATTTCAAATTAAATTTCCTCTTGCTTAGTTATTGGACCTATAACATATTTTTTTTACAATTAAATTGAATTTTTTTTTTTTGTTCTGTTATGTGCATTAATTATCCATAATTTCTTATATGCTTGCCTACAAAATTCCAATAACTTAATCACTTTATGGAATAGAAAAACTAGTTGAATTAAAATAAAAACCCTTATAGTAGATTTTAATGTATGAATTATTAACTTACTTCTGAAAATAGAATATTCTATAATCTTGAGAACTTCAATTTTAAAAAATGTTTGTGTTACTGAATATTGCTTCAAGTAGAACCATGGTTAATAAATTACATTTTTCTCGAAAATATTAATATAAAATGTATTAATACAAAAATAATGAATATGTAATAACATTGACAGGAATCAGGGGTAAGAAAATTAATTTTGATATATTAAAATAATGTTTATTTTAATTTTAAACTACAATTCGTAATCTTTATTATATTGTTTATACTGAATAAATGTTAAATATTATTAATGCTCAAAGAATATATTTTAAAAATATACTGTAGTCAATATTATTACCAACTAGGCTAAAGTCTCTTACAAAATTTAAAACAAAAATAAAATTAATTCTTTCAGAAAATATATTTTGATAATTCAAAAGCATAAGCAATAAACTCCCAAGTTTAATTTATTTAAAGTTTTTTAAATGACACAGAAAACTACATGTTTATTTCATAAAAAGTCACTTTTAGTCATAATAAAAAATTATTTTGAAGAATTTTGCAATTTCTTAAGTACCATAAGTACAAGAGTTAAATATGTAATAGTGTGTGTGTATGTGTGTAATATTATGATAATATAATTTGATACAAAAGCAAATATTCGGTATATTATTATTATAATGGATCATTGTTCAAGTATATTGCTTTATAATGTTCTTATATATAAGAACATTATAACTAAATCAGTTTTCATGAATAACAAACAATTATTTATAAATCGACGTCCAGTCATTTAACAAAATAATTGGTTTATATTATGCCCCAGAATTAATTATAAAATATTTGATGGCATTGAAAAATCATAGAAAACATTAAAAAAAAGTTTTATAGCCAATTAAAAGTACTTTCAGAAGGCACAGATTGTATTCAAAGCAATTAAAAATTAATTTATTCGATATAACTTCCACAGAACGTTTTATTTATTGGAAAAATCTATTATCACGCATAATACTAAAAAATTAATTACACACAAAGTATTTCTAGATCCTTAATTTTAAGATCAACGTTAAAAAAAATATATTATTTTCTAAGTAATTTCTAGAGTTTTTTAAACGCCAGACATAAACAAATGCATACACAGTGTATTACACACGCACACACACACACCCATATATATAGCACACAAACAAATATCACAATTTAAACGGATGCATGCGATCAAGTTAAACCTTGAGCTGTAAAAAGGGTCTGTTTTATCTTATGAGCTGAGGCTTAACCACGACCGGCGCCTATAATCTGACCTTTTAATAGAAAAACGGATTACTATCAAATTTAGGCTACAATAGAGTGTCGCATTGGAGTGCGTAACCATAAGAATTCCAATTTAATTTAGAAATACAACGAATTCAGTTGATGTGAACTTACCTACATTCATATAATTCATAATATTAATATATTAAATAGTTTACCTTTTGATCAAAATCGAATTTTATTCAGAACTGAAAGCTGTTCATCGAAAATATTAATCAAATAAATAAAATTGCATATATTGTAATAAAATAAATTTTGTTCCTAAAGTAAATACGCTATAATGGCACATGTTGTTGCATACATTATGAATTTCTTTTATTCTAAAAATACGATAATCACAAATGCATCGTATTTTATTAAACATGTAGCGAACAAGACTTAAAAAGACGTTCGCTGAAATGTCCGTTATCAACACCGTAATTTCTTATCAATACATTTTCTTTCCATAACTCATTGAGATCATGCAGTGTAAACCTGAATCGCTATTCGATGAAATGCTTTTAAAGCAGAAAAAATGTATCAAAGTTGAAATGGTTTATGGTATAACCGAAAGGAAAGGTTTTTTTGTGCGATAAAATTGACTTGTTAAACACATTTTGCCGATAAAATACTATAAAACATCATTAGTCGGGTTATCAGTAAAACAATAAACTATAACTATTACCTAAGTTTTCAATTAACATAAAATTGGAAATCTGTAATGAAAATCGTTTGTAGTTATTTGCTTTGTTATTTAACAGCAGCAACCGGGGTATAATAGTTCAATACATACAACCAAATATTGTGTATGTATAATTTGAACTTTTTGTATGCATATACAAAATATAGATACAGGAATATACTATATTTAAACAAGCGTAATTGAACCATACTACATTGTTCAATATTGATTATTCTTAGAGTATTTTCAGGGGCATGTCCAGGGTAAAAATTGAGGACGGGCTCGGTTATAAGAATAATTTGTATAAGATACATAATTTTTTTTAAGAGAAACTGTATTTACTTTATATACTAATTTATTTTTTAAGTTATACTTACTACTTTGTAGTCAAATGTATACTATATATATATATATATATATATATATATATATATAAAATTCATTTGGTAAATTTGATTATTTTGTTTTCATTTTGACAAATTTGTCAATAATCTTTGGGTTTATTTAAAGAATAAAAGTCTGGATGGGTCCGTGTTCATCAAGCAAACTCGCTGGATACGCTTCTGTGTATTTTATTCAATATTTAAAAAAACAGAGTTGTTTGAATACATAAACGGTATTAATTATTTTATTTTATTTAACCCGACATGTAAATTATATCTTAGTGTATTAATACTATTATATTATTCAATTTTTAACTGTTTACTATAATTGATTGGTTCATAGTTATTGCAAATTACACCAGAGCTAGATTAATACCAATAAATCAGTATTAAAATTTGTATAGGAAAAAATAATTTATTTATTTTAATTTTAGTATGTACTGGTCGATATTCAATGTTATCAAACGCTTGATACTACTAGGGCTGAAGAATTCAAATTTTTTCGTATTTGTCTAGAAAAGTCACAGAATAATGTGAGTGATATATAAATATGTTCTTTAATACAAGAAGATTATATTATATTTTAAATATTTTAGTATAATTTTCATATTTCATATAAGTTCATATTTAAGTATATTAGAAAAATCAATAGCATATATACTATTAATACTATTAGTTAGGTAATTCGTGCTATAATGAATAACACTAAGACTCAAGCAGGAAACTAATATGTGAACTTAAGTTATTTGTTATATTTCATCTCTTCCTCCCACAATCGATTATTACAAGATGGGGATATTGGTTACAAGCATTATTATAAAAACTATGAGCTAATGCAAGTGTTTACATCTATTGATAAAAATGATACTGTTAGTATTGATGACTTACAAAAATATTTAAGTGATCCAAATATTACTACAAAATTGGCATATATATTAAATCAAAATTTGGATTTTTTTCTGATGTGATTAATCGATTTGAAGAAAGGAATATTCATTTATTAGAGGGAATTAAAATAAAAAAAAAGGCCTTTTTTAAAATTTATGTTAGCTTCAGCCCGTGTTAGGAAATTACTACAGCAATTATTCGATGATTTAGCAAAAATATTGGGTACAAATCAAATTACAATCATTTTAAACAGAAATAAACATTTAATTATTTTTTAAATATGCAGCACTTCTATTGATCTTTCGATCTTTCTAAAACCATAAAACAATGTTAATGTTAGTAGACGGAAAACACTTGTTTCAATTTGGAAATATAAAATAATATTATTGTTGTTATTAAATAATCGTTTTTCGTCACCATCGACGATACGTAAGATCAACAACACTCGACGCAGTATAAAGAAAAACTAAGTCTTATAAAAGCATAGATTCACACAAAACCAATAATACGCTTATAAAATAAATAAAAATAAAAATAACTTAACAATTCAAACAATGGACAAAAAAATGATTGAATACTCAATTGTGGGTGCCACGCAGAATCAGTATATTGTTGCGTCAAGCCCACGATCGGGAAATTCGCGACTGACTCGACGATCGAGAGGAATCCGTCGTAGGTACTCGATGCTGGGCAAGAGAAGTTGTAAGGTAAGCGTTTGATATATTTTCATTGTGTACCGTACAAATGCACATCGTTATTGGGCGTACTACATAATTATATGTAAAAACGATGCCTTTGAGCGTAATTTTCGGTTCGGAAGGAAAATCAAAACTGTGTACGGTGATCGAAATTCGTTAATACATGCCGTACGTACAGCTGTTCGATCTTTTTATTTTTTTATTTTTCCAGCTCGTTTGATTCCAAACGGCAATGGAAGTCGGCTCCTCGTGTGTGGGTCCCTTTAGGTTACGACCGTCCTTGTGCGCGACACACGGGTGTGCGTAACGTACCACGTTGAGTGCAATGCGGGTTTATCAAAACGAATCGATCGGTCCGGGTACGAAGTATCCACGTCGTCCAAGCACGGTGAACAGCGGACACCGGCCGGGCGGGCTGATCAATCAGTCGGACGATGGGCGCGAGTACCGGGGCCGTCGGGAATACCGCGTGCCGAGTGCGGTGCACGAGAAAAGACGAACCGGACGGTTGGATCGGGCGCGACGCGCGACTGGAACCGCGGTCTCGGGGTCCAACGCGTCCTGTCTGCCACACTCGTCT
This sequence comes from Sipha maydis, assembly GCA_034509805.1. Taxonomy (NCBI): domain Eukaryota; kingdom Metazoa; phylum Arthropoda; class Insecta; order Hemiptera; family Aphididae; genus Sipha; species Sipha maydis. The sequence goes on from JASXSY010001392.1 coordinate 20,791, forward strand.
GGAAACCGGGGGCGTGTTTTTTTGGCAAGCGGATTGGATCGGATCAAGGTGCACGTGACGTCCGGGCTCGGTTCGTACGGTTTACCGCACAACACCGCACCTGCACCTGGCCGAAGTGCACGCGGACTCCCTAGACGCCTGGGCCGGCCACCTACGATGGATTCGTCGGCAAACGCTATCCCATCAAGCCCGTCGGCGGCCCAGTGTCGTACCGCGTTCGCCGCGAGCAACCGTCGTGCCTCTCCGTTCGCCAATTTCTGACGACGAATACAACCGCGGCTGTCGCAGATGACAATGCGCATACGCGACGAGTTCGAACGAGGAATTGTGTGCAACTTGCTCAGCAACCTTACGTTTGTTTTGTCGTACTCTCGACTTTCGAGTATCGCCTTGGAGTGCACATCTTCTAACCGAAAAACTGAGTTTCGAAACTAAGCTCACATTCATTGTTGTTTCAATACTATTCGACAACGCAATGCCTTTTTGGAAAACACCGTTTTAGAATTCATAATACAATCAAAATTTTTATATTTTATTCAGTCCTGTGTTATCGTTTAACGTATAATGTTCTATTATATAATTAGATGCTGTACACTATTGATGACTTTCCATTTAAAAATTCGATTATAGAAAATAATTTTCATTATTTATTTTAGAATTTTTAAAATCAGTGTCTGTAATGCTACACACGGAAAATATAAACCTGATTCCATTGTTAACCTACTGGGAGTACTTAATATTATCCTCATGATAATTACGATATATATACATATATGTAATATACATATTGTATCCAATAATAAAAATAATATAGTTGTTGGGTTATAAAAAAAAAAAAAAAAAATGAACGAAAAATTGGGATACAGTCAGTAAGGGTACATATATAGAATACATTATTTTTACCTGCAAATTTAGAACTCGTTAAGGTACATGAGCTAATCAACTATCTCGATAAAACATAAATGATTAACTAGTTTTATAAGACATTATTTGTGAAACTATAAATGTTTCAAATTTCAACGTTCAGACGTTCAGTAAGTTCAATTACAGTTTGGATTTCTAATCAGCAATAAGGTTATTTTATTCATTGTAATATTGTGGAATTGGACGTTTCCGATATATTTGTGACCAAATATAGGAAAATTGAGTCACGATTAACAATTATAAATTTAGTAAATTTAGAGAAAATATTGATGAAACCTAAATTTTACACTACACCAATCAACAATTGTTAATAAATCACATCTACATTTTTATAAACATGTACCCAAATGTGTTATTTTTCTATTTATATAAAATGTACCTAAATTTGTTGCATTTAAAATCTACTATACCCAAAGGAGTAAGAAATAGATGCATATAACTCAAAATAAAATCAGATTTGTCCAAAAAATCTTAATTAATGCTCTGAAGCAAGACTTTTGTCAATTTATAAAATAACTGCTATTATTTAAAGTTCATCTAAGTATGAGTGTTTAAATCAGAAATACATGACTTAAGAATTTACTATAAATTGTAAATAAAATAATTTTAAATAGTTACATTATATTTTTAGAAATAACATAAAATAAATTACGAAATTGTTTAATTGTTTTGTTATGCTCATCCTTATAATCTTATAAATCATTATAAATTCCTTTTAAATTTTAATATTTTATTAAATTTTAATCTTAATAAAAATGTCGTAAAATAAATACTGTATGTATATAAATATATATATATATATCAATGTTATGAAAAACAAATTATTTATAACTTAAAGACATTTTATAGTTTTGAATTATTTTAATGAAATTTAATATATTTATAGAAACTTGTTATTTTCGATTTCCCTACATTTTAGTTAACTAGTTTTATTTTCTGTAAAAATTAAAACATTAAAAGTTCAGCCTATTTTTCTAAGAAATTTAATTTTTCTTCTATATTAATTATCTTTAGAAATATAAACTGATTCAACCGACTTCTTTTGCTCAGAATCATTTTGTGAGAACAATGGTACATTGGTTCCAAGTACCAATATAATTATAATAATCACTCATTTCTATATCTCATTCGATCGGGGTCTCTAATGAACTATTATTATCTTATATTGTGTATTAATTGAACTTCTATCCAGTCTGATAGTCCGATTACAGTGTCCGACTAGCATCTTCATCGCAAGAAAATTAAATTAAAGTATTATATTATTATTATTTGTACATTATACAAAAGCGAAATTATACAGTTCACTTTTGTACAAAAAATTGAATTTCTTTAAAGATCTGATTTCTAATTGACTAGATTTAGTAGAAAATTGTTGTATTATATTTAATAGTTTTGACGTAATTATGTTTAAATCATAAAATACTTATCAATTTCACTTTGGCTAAAACCTTTTAACTGTGTGAATATGATTTAATAAGCAAATAAATTACCATCAAAATGTCTAAAAGTTGAATTAAAGTTGTATAGTAACAATAGTTATTTAGTAAAATAAAATCGATATTCACAAAATATGTATAATTGTTAAAACTAATGCTATAGTGTTTACAGCATTGAATTAACAGGAAAAAAAATATCTTATATGATATAATATCTTCAGTTGTATCGAGAAAAATAAATGTTTTACAATTGTTCAGTTACATGAAATAAAATAAAATCAAAGGATGCAATGAACACGGTATTGTTTCAACTGCATAATAGTAACAAGCGTATGTTGTTATTCACTATTTTATATAAGCAATATTTTACAGTTCCCATATTTTTAAAAAATATTTTTTGATTGTCTTCATACCGATATTTGTTCATTATTATGTTTGTCTGTATAATATTGTTTTTCGGTGAATATTTATACCACAAGAAATATGTTTACAGTTGATCATGCTATCAATTTATCACATTGTACTCATGCATTTGGATAGATCAAATCATATTTTGGAATGTGCAAAATGTATTTAATATTTTTCAATATTAGGCATTAAGAAGTATGATCATTCTGTATCAATCGAGCTTTTGTAGCGTTGAAGTATTTAATTCAAACGCAAAATAAATAAATTAATTAAAAACAGATTGATCATTTATCCCCAAGTCTTATTTTGAGCATGTGACCAAAATATAAGTTGTTTTCGATTTCCGTTTTTGTTTTGTTAAATTGTTATACTTGTTCTATTATACATTAATAATTACTAACCAACTTCATCTAAAGTGCCTACATCTACCTCCATCTTCTAAAATATCAAAATTGTAACAATATTAACATAAAACTAATTATTTTGCAATAATGTCAAGGTACAAAGGCAAATAAAAGAAATAACTAAAAATAAAAATGCGTCTTTCTTATGTTTTATCTATGCGTAAAAAATATATTTATTTAAAATGAAATAAAGCAATTTTCCCCTTCATCACATACTATCAAATAATTTATTCATTGTATAGATAATTAGTAACTATAGAATCTGTGATCAAGTGTTTTATGATTATTCATGCTATAGCAGTTTCCATTTCATATTATTTTAGCATGAAGTGTATTTTTCGAATTAAACCAGAATTCCCCAGGGTTTTAATATATTTTAAACACCTTTGATACCACATTCCCCAATGTACATGCATAATGCACTCATATTATATATATATAATAACGTGACGATTATTATTAAACGAGAGGGATCGCGATGAGTCTAGAATTATTATTAAGTACCTAAATTCAATCAATACACATAAAATTGCGCGTGCGTGACCGTCACACACACACACACATAAAAACAGTATCGGATCTAGGAATTCGTTTTAGGGGGGAAGTTTTTCAAAACATTTTAAAACGCCTAAACTTTTTTAAAAATTACACGACCTTAGGAACATACAGATAAGATAATTTGATATGGTTGATGTCATTGCGTAAATCAGTCAGCTTATTAAATATTAGCGAAAATCTAATCCAAAAATATAAATTCCTTACCGAAATAACTTTATCAAACTGTTGTGTTCAAATGTTTTACATTGTAACTATTACAAAACTAACCTTGAACAAGTTGGGCAAGGTCCCTCTGCCTTCTCTCTTAAACGCGCCACTGTGTATAAACCAACTGTGCGCATATGCAACACGCGGCAGCACCCACGTATCGCGAGACGTGTATGTATAATGCGGCGCGCGTATGCTATTAAGATTTCAGACTTCAGGTGCCCATGTATATGCCGCATGCGTGTCGTCCCGTGATTTATTTCGAACGGAAAACTTGAATTATGCGCAGAAAACCACCGCCACCACCACCACTACCGCCACCACGTGAGTGTGTTTCCCTTCGATGTGGCCCGTCGCAAAGTTGTACCGTTTGTTAATTATCTTGCCACGGCAAAACGTGTCAAATCTTCACCTGGCACTGACTGTGCTCGGGAGGGAGTCGGCGGTGAGAGTAGACCCGCTGTCAGAACTGTTCAGCCGCCACGAAGAGTCGCAATTTAACTTTGTAAGCCGCACGAAATCATTCGAGACCAACTCGTACAGTAGCAAAGCCCACGTGCAACATACGATGCGCAGTAAAGGGAGGACCAGTGAGAGTGTGTGTGCGTAGCGATTGACTGGTTCGTATAATCAATGTGCAACGTAAATGATAGACAAATGTCCATTGGCGAGATTTTGCTTTTTTTTAAAAAATAAATAAATATCGCCACCGCGGTACTGATGGAACGAGCGTACTCGGCTGGTGATGCGCATTTATAATCATATTAACGAATAATCATACAGTGTACGACTTTTCCGATGTTCACTTGAACCGAATCCCTTTTATTTTTCGCAGGAAGCTATCATAAATGTTTATATTTCGTATGAAAGAACCTAGCCGCGAACTTCCATCGATTCACTCGATGAGAGATTTCTACATGAATTACATACGTTTATGTACAATTACGCCATGTTCCTTATTCTTTCAACGTGTAGGTTATTGTATAATCATTGCCGATGGTTACCATATATTACAGCTGCTGTTATCGTTTGGACGGCGATATTACGGTATTTTCATTTAATTTTTTTCTACGATAACTTGTAAAAATAAAAACACATATTTTCATATTTAGGGATACGTAAAAAGCAATAATTAACTATTAAAATACGAATGTACCGCTCTAAACATTGGTGCCTTGCATTTATACGGCGACTATTATTTGGAAGTCAACGTTTCCCGAACCGGGGGTTATGTACATTTTTAATTCGACTACGTAATTTTACGAACACGCGCGATGGCCTCTTTACGAGAATGTGTAAAATTACTGGCAATGATTTCTGCAACGAGTCTCACACATTTCAAGCACGAATTCCGGAAGTTTCGTTTACAGCGGTGCCTTTTGTCTTCCATATTGGTGTTTGTGCAGTTACACATACCTCGTGTGAAATCTAATTTGATGGTAGCGCACTCAATCACCAAACAGTCCATATTATACGCTGCAGTTTTCTGTTGGAGTAGAGATCGTCGAAAATTAAATTAAAATACTAAACGTGGCTTACAGATATTTTAATTAAATATTACAATTTGTTAAGTGTAGGAGGAATTTTTAAACGTTTATATAACTGCTTTAATTATTACTATTATTATTTACCAGGGAATTCGTTAAAAGTAATTCAGCCATAGTTGTTCAGTATAAAATGCACGATGTATACGATTATATCGTATTATATTTTTAACGTATACCTATCTTATCTGAGTTGTAAACCAGTTATTTAAGATTCAGCATGAACTGAATAGTAACGTATTCATTTTAAATTAGTATTCCTTTTCATTAATCAAAATATTAATAAGAAAATCTTACCCAAACATTTCATATCACTATTATATTTATGTTGAGGTTGAAAATAAGATAAAATTGTACTTTATAAGTACCATTTGGACGTTTGCTTTTTGATTGTTTATGTTATTTTTCTAATAAAATTAAGGAGGAATAGAAAACATATTGAAAATAATTTTAAATTCCATCGATCAATTATATTTCTATTGGTAGAATATTTAAATGTGTTTTCATGAAATATAGTTTTAAGACCTAGAGGTATTTTATAAACTTAATATTTTTGTAAATATTTTATCAACTTTTTCATAAAATTGTATGTCAAATACAATAGTATGCAGCATGTCATTAATTTAAAATGTAAATTATAAATATATATTTGTATGGCATTAAAATAATCAAGTTTTCAAAAATATCTAGACACTTGCAACAATAAAATAGAATCTCAAAAATTTAGAAACAGTTAAACTATAAACTAAAATATACTAACTAAAGTTACATAATGAAGAAAACAGTTAAAAAAAAATACAAAATTATATTAGTACCTATCAATACAATGTAATTTTTATTTTAAAAATGAGTGTTGGTTGGTAACTTTAGTTCTGATTTGACACCATTAAATTCCAATTGACAGGCTGTTTAACCAATCAACAGTTCCTTCTTCCAATTTATGAGGACCGATAAGCCCTTTATTAAATGAATAAATAGGACATTCATCAGTTATATGCCTCATTGTCTGGTTTGGGTATCCACAACCACACTGAGCATTCTCAGCTAAATTCCATTTCGTCATGATGTGACCACATCTTCCTTGGCTGCACCTAAAGCAGTTTAGATTACTTTATTCTTTCCTTGACAAGTTGAAACCCGATAATCACGGTTTTGGCTGAGATAGGTACGAGGACATAATTCAAATGTTTAGTAGTAGCTCATGTTTTATTTTATCAATCCACTACACCACAACTGCGATCATCCATAATCTTCCAGCAGGGACTACGTGAACAAATTATTATTATATTTATTAAAAAAAAATATTCATTGAAAAATTAGACATATTTTTCTATAATGAAGATGACTTTGGATAAAATTCAAACAAAAATGTTTTATTCTTACATAAAATATTAACATTTTACGGTAATGTTGGTTAGTGTTAATAATACACTTGAATATGAAATCCACTTAACTGTAATACGATTTAAAAAATAGTAAAATAAACAACATTTTTCCAAATGAATTATTCGTTTGGGATACAATCCGTACCAAGTTTCAATAGAATGTAATATGACATACAATTTTGGAACAATCTCAAAATCTTAAAAATAATATTTTCTTGAAAAGAAAAGTCATTGTCAAGTGTATATAATTTGACTCTTTGAAAAATAAAAATTATGAACTTAACAATAAAATGTATGAGAATAAGTAAAATATTTATGAGTAAAACAAATTAATAAATTACAGACAAATAAGTTATGAAAAAATTTAAATGAATTCATAAAAATGTGGCTTAAGTTTATCTACAATCGCTCTCAGTTATATTCATATATAATTTAAATTCTCTTTTTCATAAAATCTTTTATGATAACTTTTACCTGTTGATTTATTTTTTTTTATTTTTACTTTTTGAATTCACAAGTCATATTTTTAATTTAAACAAGTGAAGGAATATTGTTTTATTTAAAACTAGCTGACCCGACGAACTTCGTATCACCCAACAGTCAATAAATGTGGTGATGCCTCTTAGCTAAACTTAATTTATGGTTATAAGTAAAGTAATGCAATTAATATTAAAAATGTATGAAATTCAATAGTTCACTAGGAGGATAATATGTATAAAGAAAATAAACATTTAACAAAACAAAATAAATCAAAGAATTGCAATGGCGAATCGTCATGATATTTCCTTTGATGAAGCTTTGTGTTTTTGCTGCAAGGGATACACTTGGGTAAATACTCTTCAGAGAAACACCTTTCATATACAAAATTTTTCGTTTTGTTACGTATTTATTTTACAATATATCATATAAACGTACCGTTTCATATCTTTGTTGCAGTTGCTCATTAATGTGACGTGTAAACACAATATCGCGTTTTTCCTAGTTTTCATCAACAATAAGGATTGCAATTTAATTTATTGTTAGAGCGTTAAATCTGCATTCGTGTACTCTAACTGGTGGTTTATCCACTGGGATCACGACTATGTAATCATCATTTGGCATTCACTCCCACGAAGTTTTGAACAGCCTGACCAAAGCAAGATTTTCATGAAGTAATTACTATGTATCATAAAGAAATACTTTTTCCGTTGCTGTGTTAATCTGTTGACGCCAATTAGGAAACAACTTCCTCCATATTGCCCATAAAGTATATTTTTAAAAAATTATGCTATACATATTCAACAGGTTGCAATGATTCAATTCCATAGTGATAATAAAGACAATTAATAATACTTATTAAAATTACCTATTACAATTTATTTTTATTGTTTGCACGTCTTATTTATTTTATCGATAAAGACGAAGACCTAACAACTTTATTTGGGTATTTTTTTTTTGTCTTTAATCTTATCTTTAAAAAAAATTAATATTTCGTTGTCTTCAAAATAAATTACTTTGAGTATCGGATTAAATTCATGTTCTTTGATGATGTCTGCCCGAAATGAAGTTATTTGAAAATATTCATTGTATTTTCAAGTGTTTACTACCTAGTAAATGTCGTGATTCTTGTGTTTCGTACGAAGCAATGAATGCAATGGTTCAGGTTGCAATGAGTCAATAATGGCAATTTCACTTTGCCATTAAATCAACACAATTCAGAATTTTTCACGCAATCTTGAATGCGCCACAAAACCCGCAAATAACGTCCATTGGACCAATACGATCAATTGTGCAATTGTATAGAAACTACTTCGAATCAACACTTGAAGCATTCCTTCTTGCATTTCGAAGATTATCTCGTTGTTGATTTGCGCGATGAGCTCAACACTTTTCCATTGTTAACCGAGTCGTTTCACAGGCACCTTTCTTTGCTCTTGTGCTTAAGAAGCACAAAGTCAGGCCATACTAACGCGGTGATTTTCTCGTGTGCTCTCTCGTTCTTCTACAGTGAATATTAAGGCTTTGTCGAGAGAGATTAAATCTACTGCATCACGGTATTTTTAATAATAATCTTCTTCTATCTTTATAACTAAAACAAAGTCGCCGCGATTATAACGGTTTTGCGTTCTTTTCGGTCGGGCGGACGGGAATAACAACGGCCATTTACAATGGCCCGTAATTTTTTTTTTCAAAATAATATTATTATTGTTACACGATATTTCGGTAATGTATTCGACGATTTTGACAATGATATTCGCACAATTTTCAGATAAATCAAACTTAGATTATTATTGATCGCGATTATGTACATCCGTCTTTTTCGTTTGTTTTTCCTACAGGAAATTCGAATCGGTTAATTTCGTCCCCCAAAAACGGTCATAGTCATATACTAAGTAAATTGCGGCCCATATACTTTTATACTATAAGTGAATTTCGTCCCAGGTATGTTTAAAGTGTACGTGAATTGTGGCCTGAAATATTTTGATTTCCAGTCGGCTGTACAATTTAAAGATACTAATATAGTATTACTACGAGTACATCCAGTGTATTCGAAGTGTATTATTACGCATGAGGTTTGAAGTTGCTCTGCAGTTTATAAATATATATTTTTTTAATTTAATAAAAATGGACATTGTAAGAAGCAATTGGAATAAAACATTAATAGTTTAAATTTCGTTTTCACAAATTGCTGAAAAAATTATATTCAACGTTGACGTTGCACAATAAAAACGTATAAAAGTGTTTTTAAATGTAATAATAATAACATGAGTATAAATATTTTTAAAGATCACAGTCATTTTAAAATTACAGAACAAATAATAAATCGACACTTAACATAAATTAAAAAAAAAAAACCTGTTGACAATATATTTACCACGCCATCTAAAATTATTCATTCTGAATTAAAAAATGCTGATTTTGAATCATTAACAACTCAATACATAAGGTTAATTAAACAAAATTTACACAATGCTCAAGCTTATATCCTATCAAATTTACCAGCCTTCTTTACGGAATCGCACAACATTTTTGATACCAAGGAATTTAAAACAAATAAAAATGAAAATGTTTTGTTAGTTAATAGTAAAGAAAAATGTAAAGTTAGTTTCTTTAAATTAAGCAGTTTCAAAATGTTATTCATTTACTATATTACTAGATGGTAAATTCAAAATTTGTCCAGAATCATATCATTAACTATGTACCGTTCATTGTACAATTAATTAGTCTTGTGTTCCACTCGTTTATATATTACTTCCTTCGAAAACTACACAAAGCTAACAGGCCTTTCAACATTTAATTATAGAGTGCAATAAAAAAAAAAAAAAACTTACAACATAATCCTGTGTGAATTTTTAAAATGTGATTTATTCACGTTCGAATTAAAATATACTCATATATATCATTATATTATAATATTATAAAGCTAAAGATTTTGTTTGATTGTTTATTTGAACGCGCTAATCTCAAGGATTACTAACTGGTTCAAATTGAAAAGTTCTTTTTGTGTTGGATAATCTATTTTTCGATGAAGGTTTTAAGCTATATAACATTACGCTGCGACCAATATTGAATCATCAATGAAAATGTTGTGAATACGGGGAAAATTATTTATATTTGAAGGCTTCCATTGCGTGCATTTCGTAAAGGGTCCAAGTTACCTAAAAAATATGTATAAAAAAATAACTTCTCTTTAAATGATCTAAAAAAATGTCCGTGACAGTATATGTCTGTATTGTAAAATTGACTCACTATAACCTTTTTTATGGTAATCAAATTTGGTCGAAATTAATGCATTATTGCCAATTATCTGCCAAAGAGTTTTATCAAAATTATATTAATTGTTATCCAAATAAATGTGTAGTTGATCAACACGTTGAGTGCCACAGTATTTATGAAATGTATATAGTGTGTTTCCGCGCCAAAACTGAGCCATGACGATAATAATAACGGTACGTAAAAATATAAATATTGAGTGTACCATACTCTGCGAAAATAAATGAACACTTACTATTATACATCCGAACAAGGTACACTCTGTACATTATTAAAATAAATAAATAATATTTCGTCACAATATTATAGTAACCACTAACAATGAAAATATGATATTAATAAATTATCGGAATGAAATCCCGATCGTCGGCATCGAGTCGAACAATCAATCGTTGGCACCGAACTGGGATAAATGGACGTGGATGCGAGGTCATTTAGACGCGGCGGTTTAAACGCGAAAAAAACATAAATAAAAATATATTTTTTTTTTTCGGTTGTAGGAAAAATTATATTATAACCATAATTGATGTTATGGAAATGTATTAAGTAACTTCTTTTTATCTATTTTATTTTTTTATTTTATTTTTATTTTTTTTATACCAAACGCCTATTAGTCATACTACTAATCTAATAGTCGTAACTAAGGCTCGGAAGTTAAAGCAGCTAAAAAGGCAAAATATGCACGAAAAAATTACAAAATAGGTACAAAAATGTTGCAAAATATGCATTAAAAATGTTAAATATTCGAAAAAAATATTCTGAATTTCAAAAAATCACATCAGATGATGTTAATAAATTAGTAATATATACAAAAACTATTTATAACTGGACAACATTTGTTGGCATTTTGACAATAAGATAAAAAGTACTTAAAATTCTAAAATGCGTATCATATCGTTGTTATTGGCAGTAAATATCTTCATTGATAATTTTAAATTTTATATATTTAATATTATTTGAAATATACAGGCTAGGAATATAAAATTTTAAAATTATTAAAATTTTTTTTAGAAAATATGAAATATGCTCAATATGAGTGCAAAATCAATAATATATGCAATATTTTAGCTAAAATTGACAAAATATGCAAAATATGCATTCTAAATTTTTGATTTTTTAACTCATCATTGTGTATTTTAGATTTCTTGCTAGGTCTGGTATAAATTGGGAACATACAGAACAATATGCAATTCCTACAACTTCCGCACCCTAGTCGTAACTATTACTTTTTTAATTGTATTGTATGCATTGTAATTTGTGTTTATTTCATATATATATATATATATATATATATATATATATATATATATATATATATAATTTATATTTATTTTTATTTACATTATCATAGTTGACGCCATATTTAAATAAAATTACGTCCACCCGAATAAAATAAATTTATAATTATTTATGTTTTTTTTGTGTCCAAATGTACCCACGCCCAAACGGCCACGTCCATTTGTCCTAGATCGCTGCGGCGCTGAACGTGTTGAGAGTATTTAATTTGTTTCAGCTATATTTCATCGTGTAATACCTTAATGATATTTCATTTTTTTCCCGTTCCACACTATTCATCTATCTAAATACATTTTTTGTGTTTTCTGAAGTCATTTTACGGTAAGTCCTTTGACATTTATTTTATCCGATTTACGTACCAGAAGCAGGTATAAATAATTAGCTACCTAGTTTTTCTTGATTACGAGATACGAATGGGTTAAGTTTTAATTTTCAACGTTATTTTTTTTATATTTTTCGTCACTATAATGCCTAGAACAATAACTGAGCTTTCTCGGAAAACTGCTACTGCAAAGCGGCTGCAACTTTTACGCAGCAATGAAGCAGCAGATGAAAATATAAATAGGTTAGCGTTAATTGTTCGCAGTGATTACCCTCACAAAATTTCTGAACTTCGGCGAACCGACAACGGGAATCAAGTGCTAAACTTCTCAATGTTCTCAACGTTTGGTCTCACAGAATTCATGTACATTGACAAACTTTGGACGGAATCAAGCGCTGAACTTTCCCATCGATAAGCACATCAATATGCACGATCAGCAAGGAATAGAACTCGCAGGCAATATAATTTTTTGAATTCCTTCTGCGTTTGCTTATGATTGTACTTTTGACTATGCTGATATTGATATTGGTAGAATGGATAGAATATGCAACTTATTCTAAGCAAAAAAAGGGCGGCTGAAGCTCCTGGACTGTGTTGTAGTGGTGGTTTAGTAAATATACCTAAAATTCTGGAACCAACATCAATTTTTAAAGAATTGATATCAAGCTCATATCCATCCTCAAAGCATTTCTTAAATCGTTCTTGAAAATATTATACACTTTTTCAAATGACTTCATTTGATGCAAAAGAAAAAAATGAAACTTTATGCTTATTTTTAAAGTCCAGAGGCAAGTTTATCATTTAATCGGTAATTTACTTCCAGTTGAAGGTGATTTTAATTTTAAAAGAATAAAATTTCCGATTAAGTTATCTTTTGCCGTAACAATAATTATTATTAAATCACTAGGGCAAACATTTAAACACGTATGAATCGATTTACTTCAAGACTGCTTCTCATACGGCTAACTATATGTTGCGTTGTCAAGATCGGGTTGCGAAGAAAATCAGTATGTTCTTCTGCCACAAGATAATAAAACTAAAAATATAATTTATGAAGAAGAAGTTTAAAATATATACTTTTAAAAACTACTTCTTAATCACGATCATAATAACAGAAATTGATGCGGACGATGTCGCGGGCAACAGCCATACTCATTATTTAATGGAAGATAATAATACCATTTTCGAATGATTTTTATTAATTTACCTATGTAATGATTAAAAAAAATAAAATTCTAATATATTGATTCAAAAACTTATAAAAAAAATTGTTTTTTTTTTTTTTTATTCGGTGAATTTATTGTTATTCATTGACTATAATTTCAACACGCATACGAATTACGAAGGAATGCATCATTACTGGTCGGCGAGCAACATCGAGTAATTCATTATATAAAATAAAACATATTATAATTGGCACTTTTAATGGGCAACGAAGTGCACGAGATCAGCTAATATTATATATAATAATACACGATTAATTTCAACAGGGGTACACAAAAGAGATGTGTATCTAAACTTTCGATGAATATTGTCCTTATTTTAATTTTAATTTTCAAAAACATAATATTACTTTATTTACATTACATTGCTGCAGATTTATCATTGAATCCAGATTAAATATTAAACAAATCGTTTCCGGATGAGTAAACGTTTAGCATCTTTGTTGTTGAAATGGAAATCGAAGAAATTCAACATCAAAACTCTTTTCTTTTCTTTTCAACGTCAGTGATGCGACCATTTGTTATGGAAGATGAAAAACACAAGTCAAAAACAACAAGTTGACTCTTATACGAACAATTATCTTTTGACCGATATAAGTTTCCTCCGGAGGGATACGCTTAATTGGACCGACGCATTTTTAATGTCTACCGTACTGCTACCGCTGCAGCCATCACCATCCGATTAAACTGGCACTAATCACAAACCCCGTCTAGTTGTACCATTGAACCGCACCGCACTACCGTTGTTTGCTCTTCGACGTGACCCGACAGTGAATTTTTAGTGACTGGAAATGGTCCGTGAAAACAAAGACGCGGACAATGTGTTGTTCCTTCAGTCTACTCTAAGTACGATTTTCATTTTTTAACAACACGGTAAGTCTCATTTCGATTTCCGGGAACATTTGAAAGTTTTTTATCTGCACTACGCTAGGAAATGTACACTCAATTCCAGTAAAGTATTACTTATGACGTTAAATCTTTCTTTAAATTGTCCTTTAAATAATAATAATAATAATAAAATCCTTTTGGGATATTTGATATCACATCAGCTAAAATGTAAACACTCATCATATGATGCATTTTTGGACTTGTACTGTTCGGTAACTCAGCGACTGATCAAAAGCTGTTCTATATATTTTGGTTAAATTTTAAAGACAATCAGTAGATAAATTAAATATTTTTTAAATGATATATATATTTATAGATTGATACACTAATTATCTTCATAAGCAATTGCATAAAATAATCATATAATTATCTGATTATTATGGATTATTTACTATATTAAAAACTAACATAAATTATTTTACATTTACATTGAACTATCAAAAATAATGATATTTATTATGAATTTAATTTCAGAAAATCAAAATTTTGTTATTAATTTGTTACGATTAATTTTTAATTTTTTTAATTAACTTATACATGAATTAAAGTGAAAAAATATCAATGTAAATATAATTTGCTGACGTTTATACGTTAGTTCAAAAATTATTTTGGGTTTACTGTAAGAATTTGAATATAAATATCCATAATTATAATCATAAAAATCAAGAGTTAGTAATTCAAAAATAATATATATATATATATATATATAAAGCGAAAAATAAAACTTAAATAAAATGAGTGGTATAAATAATATATCAATAGTTTTCTGAAATATGACGATTGAAATTTTAAGTTATAATAGTTTTTACTTTATCCATCGATGAAATTACGTACAGAAATTTTGTTTATCATACTTTTACTTTTCAATATTTTTAAAATCCTACTTAATGGATACACACAAAAAAGTGTTTTATTGAGTAATTTCAATTCCAAAAACTATATATAATATGTATACATTGTTAGTATTTTATATTTTTGAGGGTCAAATATGATGATAGTCTCTTTTAATAGAACGCAATATTATAATATCACCCTTTCCTCAGATTTACGAACTATCATTTTTTCTTAAGACTAATCTTCTCCCGATACAATTGTTCTAATACATTATCGTTCTATTGCTATTATTTTTAGGTACGAACATTAAATACTTGAGTAGAGAATACACCGAAGAACCGAGTGTACAGTTTATACGAAAAGGTGTATTTTTTTAGTATAATATACATCATATTGTAAAATATATATTTAATTGATATAAGCATACATAATATAGTTATTGCATTGTTACTAAATAGCAAAAACTACCATAAGATAAAACTATAAGCACATAGTGTCTCGTATTACGATTATATCGTAGTCATTTAATTCAAAAACGGTAAGTGATATTTAGCAATAATAATTAAAAATAAATACTGTATTTTATTTAGCGCTTTATTGTATAACGTTCAGGCACGTAGTATTAAGTGTGTTGGTAGGAGCGATCTCCCATAAACAAAGATCGTATTGTAATTAACACGAATTAAGATATACGGCATATACCACTTTATTGTATATTATTTAAGTCTTAGTCATTGTGAAGAAGGTTAATCACCTCCCATATAACTTCGGATATTATGGGTAATAATTAAAAATACTTAATTGCTTAGATTCAAATAAGAATTGTTTACAATTTAATATTGATTATACTCAATTCTCATAATACTATTATATTTGATGATAGTTTACCATATTTTGAATCTGATAAAATGATATTGAAAATAATTTCTTATATATAACATATAACTAAATTTCCACGCAGTTAATTTATAAGTTGTCAAACTGCATTCAAAGTTACATGTACTACCTCATTAAATCAAAAATGAAATAAACAGCTAAGACACCTACTTAATTTTACATTGTTAGATTTTAACGGTGATTCCTCCAATTTGAAGAAAAACTAAAATAAAACTTTTAAGAAGCGTTTTCGTATATATTAGTTTATATATATAAATAGCTTTATGCATTAAATCTTATAAATTTATATGACAAGGATAACCTTATTCATTAATATAAATAAAATAATTAATTTTTTTTTATGAAAAACTCGTTTTAATCACAGTCAAGCTTGTTTTGGTTTACAAAAATTGCATTATTATTTTCAACTATAATTCTTTTCTAAATTTTCATATTGAAAACAAGCTATTTGCGTACTGTTTATTCTATAAAATATTCAACAACCATATTTTCAAACAAATATGATTTTTATAAACATTTTTACCTCTCATCTTTTATGTCTATCATTATTTACTATTTACTACGGGCCCATATACGGAAGATAAACATTGGATTTCCGTATAATATATTTATATATATATATTTTTTAATCACTTCATGTTTACAAAAATAAAATATAAAACTACCTATTAAATTATACGATTAGATTATATTTTTTTAGTATAATATTGAAGGGTCGATATATTAAAATATATCTCATTATAAGATTATATATTTAAATATATACGCGCTTATTTGTTTTAAAAAATATGCGAGTATAATCTATGTTATTAATGTTAATTCAAGGGTTGATGGGCATATTGTTTATTTCTCCCTTTTAAAGATCAAACCGTCACATTTCATTACTTATCCTATTTGCTACTAATTCTTCTTTGAATATGTTAATTATAAGGGTTTTGGTACCTTTCAACATCTTATTTACCTCCTGTCTTATAATTTCAGCCTACCTCTGGAATTCCTTATAATCCAACTTCATCTCTAATTATTTCTCATCCCATTATTTAACTATTATATGTTATACTTAGATGTTACTATCTCTCTCTTGTCCCAATTGAACTGTTGGGTTTATTTATTCATCTTCCGTTAAAATTCATAGTTGTCTACAAATTAACAAATCATCTCAAAATTATTTCCATAACTTCATTGTAGAATTACAAGCAAAACGAGAAGATGAGGGTAAAATTAAGGTATCAATCATTTCTATGGACGAAAATTGGCGTATTTTTACGAGACAAAAATAAGTATTAAGTTTTGTATATTGAATGTAAATTATTATTAGTGATAAAAATCGCATTGTTTTTTTTTTTTTTCGTGAAAATCTGACGAAACCTCAAATGAATAAGACAAAAAAAAAATTACTTTAATGTGGTCCAAACGTCTGAAAATCATTATATAATTGAACATCAAACGCGATGAGAACGATGTCGGCCGACGCTCGTGCTGTCGATCAGTTGACCCCGAGCCGAGACGGATAGTAGTAGCAAACGGAAAACTGCCGAGGTTTTAATCTATTGCAGGCGTCATCAAGTGTTGTTTGTACGGCATGCACCGCCGTGATAACATCACGAATAATGTAAAAAATGTAAGACAAAAAAAAAAAAAAAATTATAATAATCATTGCGATGATAAAAAACGAGGTGCAAATAAGAAGATAACTATTATAAACTGATACGGCAACGGTCGAGTTAACATGTCTAACCCGCGCACCGATTCTGTTCGGCCTCCTCGGAACCACCGACTGGTCACGGCCCGGCGCAACAAGAGCGGTTCACGACGACCGTGACGACGGGTGGTGTCGATGATGTCACGCGACAGTCGACTAGGGGCTTCGAAGCGCCGCGGCGGCAACAGCGGACCGGCAACTGCAGGTCTTCGCACGATTGACAACGTGGGAAACGCGGACAACTACGATGTCCACACATTAATTGACGACCGGTACCGGACCGAAGACTCGGGTGGCCAGGGGGTTAACACTAATTTGAGGACCATTGCAAAAAAAAAAACGTTGCTCAACATAACACCATTATACATGCCTGGTGATGTATAAACAACTAAAGCAAAAATTCAAGTACCGCTATCATGAGTTAAATTGAAAAAAAAAAATTATATTTTACAAATAACGAAACAAGAAATTTTCAATTTTAGATTTTAGATTTGGGTTTTGGATACCTTGATGCATTGCGTCCCACGCATCTACGTTAAATCCGGCCATGGTGACGACGATGCGTGACTGACATGTGCCGAGCGTAATGTTGCCAATCGCTCTGTCACCGTATCGGCCGCGCGGAAGTGTTTGACGCGAACGAACGGCTTGACTACAGGGATCGGTTCGGAGGGCCTAGGGAATATCGTGTTCAGCATTGTTTGCAACTACTATAAACATTTCAAATTAGACGCGATAACTACCAGCAACCCGTGTTGTTGTTCACTGCGAACAGGTACTAGCGGTCTTCGGTATTAACCGTTCTGTCTGTCATCCACGTCTGCATCTGTGAAACAGGACACGTGTGACTACGAAAATCGAAACATGTTATTCATTTGCTGTTTTGTTTCAATTTACTTACAGGTGTTGAGTTCGTTCTGTGTCTAAAATCTTGAGAACAGTGATATATTATACGATTGGATTAAACAAACAGTTCTACGACCGGGGAGGCAATATTAACGAGACTTTTAGAACCGTTTCTACGTTTCGGTGATTTAACGAATTAACAGATCAAGTTCAACTACGTGTTTATTTGCACTGATATCAGATATAGTTTCTCGTCATTTTCTCGACTCGCGAATCTCCAATCGCTGTAACAATAAGTTTCTAAAGCTGTTCCATAACGAAATTATTTCAAAAGATTCTGACGGAACGGATTTGATTGGTGATTAGGATAGCGAACGAAAATAGGTACTCAATTTAAAGCAGATACACAACAGCATTAAAACGATTCAACTCAATGATAACAAAATAAAAGAGACGATTCTTAACTAATAAAATACTATGGTTTAAACTGGCTTAGTGATGGGCTATTGCATCTATTGAGAAAATTAGGTAACTTTAATAACAATAATCAACTATCTTGATTATATCGGTTAAATATATTTTATTTTGAAAATCAAAATCTTTAAACTAAAGTTACAATTCTAGATGGAATCATTTTTTTTTTTCGTTCATACAGTGTTCAAATAGTCAAATTTACTTGAAAATATCATTTTTTTAAATACATGTTAACAAATAATGTGTCTAAACAATCAATTATTTATTTATTTTATCTTATTTAGCATTTCTCTTTATCAAAGTAACCAAATCAAGTTGATTTGTAATTTAATATAAAATTCATTAGAGATTACAAACCCGGGTGTGTAAGAGAAAATATTTTAACAATTTTAAACAAATCTTTGCATTTTAAAATCGAATGAACTCATCACAACCATTTGCGATTATTTTGACAAAATATTATTTAATATAACAAGAAATCATACGCATTTTATCATCCGATTGTCGTAATCAAATATTTCCTTATAAAATGTATGTATTTTATAAGGAAATATTTGATTTGAAAATTAGAAACTTGAAAATTACTCGAAATAACGGAGCAACAGTTATTTTTTAGGTTTTAAAAATTACACTATTTATATTTAAAATATGAATTGCTAATAATAACATTTTATGATTTTATGTTAAGGAATAATATACACTATCGAATGGAATTATTTCTTATAAGCGTTTATTTTTTTTTCATAAATGGATTATCTCATGCACGCACAAATACACACACATATATACATTCGCAAGTACATTATTCAAATGAAACCAAGTAATATTTATTAATTCTTCTCGGATAAGCATGTATTCTTATGATTTCATCGGCATCATCGATGAAAAAGTTCGAAATTAAAGGTGACCGATATTTAATATTAAGTTAGACATAAAGTCTATACGCGCTACTAATGGTGTATTTCACTATGTCTCACGTTGTGACAGAGATATGCGGTTAAAACAGTTTGCGGGTGACGTATGTCATCTTAGGGCACGAGTTACGGTGACGGTTGTAGACCAGCCAGGAAGAAGTTCACTGCGAATAACGTGATTCGTGTTTGACAATGTTAGTCTGCAGAAGAGCACTGAGAAACGTACCGATGACTGCAATAATATTATGTGTAAAATTCGAATGAAAAATAAAAATAAATCCTTATTGGACACCGATGGCGAACGATTTATTTCACTGTGTTTAATTGCAGTCGGCTTCTTTGCATACTACTATAGTTCATCGTCGATTTTCAGTGTACCTAATTATGAAGCGATTTGCATATTAAGCTATTTTCCGAGATGATTTCAATTAAGATCCAATGAATCACCGTGTACGATCTTTAAATCGAAATAAGTTCGTGTGCCACGACACCTGTTTTAAGAATAACTGATATACAAATAAATAAACAAATAGCTTATATATAGATATAAATAAATAAATAAAATCTTAGTTAGGAAAAGTATTATACACAACTTGAATGAGTGTCAACTACACATCGGACGACTCAAGTCATCGACGGTCAAATAATCGGAGATGATGGGTCACAAGTTGGTATGGCTCTAAAAAGTGCAGTTTTTATAGTTATACTGCGATGCCAGATCGGTCGTCGGGTGTAAGATGGGTCTGTAATACCAAAAGTTGCGTGTTAAGCCGCTGGTAGTTGTTTATTGTGACGATGGTGGTTACGTTGTCCGTAATGTGGACTGAAAAACTGATTTGATCGGAGCTGGTAGGTCGCAGAGGTCATCAAACAGGGGGATGTTCGTTGCCGAATAATTACCGGTATCGGGTACCGAAGGTTAGTTGTCGTCATCGTCGTTACCGCTGTGATCATCGTATCTACTGCCCCGGTTATCATTACGAATTAAACCACCTGTGTACTACCGTCGTCCAATACTGAATGTTATTCGCTGATATACTGGCCTTCTAGTCTTCTAATCTCGTATTTGGTAGGGTTGTGTAGTACATGACGTAATTAACTCAAGGAGTCGATTCTTTAAAATGAACTGTAGAAGTCGAATCAATGTTTCAGTGCAACCAATATATCAAATTCAACTCACGAATCAGTAATCACTAACCTTAACCTTTCGATTCTCGACAACTCATTGGCTCTTGACTGTTGTTAGCCACATATTTTTAAATATGTTTGTATAAATGTGTTGATATAAGATAGCAAATTCAAACGTCAAGATGTTATACCAACCTAAACAATAATTATCTTCTAGCTTATCCATCCTATACTATCATTATCATAACCATATGTACAATTCAATAATAAGTCATCTATTATCATTATTAATTATGATAAAAAAATGTATAAAATATGTACAATTTTAATTTTTAAAGATATACACATTTTTATTGTCTCTCCGCTCTAACAATACAGCGGCTGTTCGTGGAATTAACGGTTTCAGTATATATTTTTTTATTTTCATGATAGCCGCTGATTTCGGATTCTTGTTTTATGCTAAACTTTGAACTTCATTATCAAAATCTTTCTAAATAGAATTAAGCAAATCTAAGCAAAGTTTTTGTTTGATTATCGAGATCTGAATTAATGTCACTTATTTTTTTTTATTCAAGATTTTTCCCCTGTATAATCGTGCTATTAAAAAAAACATCTTTTTTAAATCGCGGGTCTAATTATTAGGCTCTAATATATTTTTCTCTAAATCACCTAGTCTATATTCTTCATGTTTTATTAGTACGTTTAAAAATGCAGTCATTTTCGTTTGAAAAGAAAAAGTTGAATAAAAAAATAATAAATTTAATAATTCATTTTAAATAATAAAAACTTAAAAAAGTTAAATTTAGGTACTTTTGTTTTAATTGTACCTAACAATTATTAAGTAGCGCTTTTGAAAATACAAAGACCTTAGAAATAGTGATTGATTTTTCACTTCTTATTTTAACCGCTATATCTTTAATTTTTTTAACAATATCGTATGTATTGGAAAATAACTGCCAATTGAACGAACTCAAATACAGATAGTATTTTGAATCAACCAAATTGCGGACACTATCGGATTCTTTAGGTATAAAATTCTGTCAAATATTCCGTATATAAAATTTCACCTATTT
Organism: Sipha maydis; assembly: GCA_034509805.1. Classification (NCBI taxonomy): domain Eukaryota; kingdom Metazoa; phylum Arthropoda; class Insecta; order Hemiptera; family Aphididae; genus Sipha; species Sipha maydis. The sequence continues at coordinate 43,007 of JASXSY010001392.1, forward strand.
ATAACATCTTGAATAACTCAAAGTGTCGGTTTGAATTCTAATTATTCTTGTCTGAGTTGTAATTTGACTGCAACTTGAGAAATCTTTTTAAATGTCCAATGACGTTTCTGATATTATCTCTTATTACTTTGACTTCGCATAGTACATGTCGAATAATCAAATTTATCGAATGAGCAAAACATACATGTGTCTTCAATTACACATGATTATGCCTCCAATAATGTTTTGAACATCATCCGAAGTGCACGCAGCATTATTTTCCAATCCCCACTCAGTAACAAGATGTGTTAGTTCGTTTTTAAATTTTCACTTTTATGTGACTTTTATGCAATCAAATAAGTCATAAGCTCACAGACGTGATTTATAAAATGAGTGGCCACAGCTATGTAACTCTCATTTTTGACTGAAGTCCAATTATGAGTTGTCAAGTTTATAAGATCTGCGTTTGCTGCAATATTGTTCTTCATATTTTCATATACAACGTTGTACATTATAGGGGATTTTAAATATTCGACAATTTGACAAATTCTTTATCTTCGATAATATTGAATAAATAATATTCCTTCACTATCAGTCTTAATACTTATTGGTTAATAACGTTTCATTTAAATGTTCCTATAGGTTTGGACATATAATGAGTGTACATAACGAAATATAAAGTTACACTGAAATTTATGCTCGATTGAATTGTTTGAGCTACAGTAAAATTTGACATTCCATTCGTTCTAAGTACATTATTTGAACCAACACAATTTTGTGATGAAGGAACCAAAAAATAATTATTATTGAATGTTGAGTGGTAAAATTTAAAAGCCCAGTGTGATTCCGAATATCTAAACCTCGATCGAACGAAAAAAAAATTGGTCTTTTAATAACTCGTAAATTGTAAATTAAGTTACGGATATTGAAAAACATAGCTCCTCTAAAGAGTTAGTCATCAGTGAAGCAAACAAAAATGTCATCCTTTTTTTTAAATATAATATATATAATGTACCAAATCAGCTTCATATTTTATTTTATTTCTTTTCAGTTATATATTATAATATATATATATATATATATATATATATATATATATATATATATATATATATATATAAATATATTAATTTCCGAGTGATAACATTTTACTAATTTTATTTTATTTTTATTATTTTAATAAATATTATAATACAATTTTTTGTTAATTGTTATACATTTCAAAATATATATACTTATATAGATAGTAGTAGTTCATATGATTTTTTTCTAAAATACAAATTTCAAAAATATCAAATAAAATCCGAAAGTTTTTTTTTTTAATTACATTTTTAAAATAATTCCGTTAAAATATTTTACCGTCCCTAAGACATGCTGCCCCGAGTATGTACCTACCCATTCCCCCTCCCTTAATATGGACCTTGGTATTTACAATATATTCATATTCATTTATATAACTTTTGGTGCGTCATATGTCAATCATCCGGATATTAGCTTATCTGGATCACTCTTGACATTTATTAGTCCGGATAATCGGCGTTCTACTGTATGTAAATATCAATGTTGGTTATTGAAGCTCATTTCACATGGAAATATAACATATTATAGGTATTCACCAAATTTTAACCAGATGCTAGTTCAGATGTATTAGGAACATCGACATCTTCATTTAATATTTGTCTTCTAGATAAATCGACAGTTATATGTTTCAAACATAATTGTCTCGTAATATTTGATGTAAAGGAGTGGTTATACATCATAGTCATATGACACAGGCTTCATTTAACTTGATCACCAGTTAAAATAAACAAAATCCCAACCAACATTCATTGTAATATATAATTAAGTAATTATAACTTGTAACTTTTGAATAACTTTACTTTATGTTTTTAGTGCATTATTTTCCTAGCCTAACTAATTACTAATAACATTTTATTTTAAAAAATTGTTATCTGATTAAATATTTTGTCAATGGTCAGCGTTGGAAATTTTGTAGGTGTAAATTGTAAGCACACAACAATGTCGCTTGTCCATGATAGCGCAAGATATTATACAAGATATCATACTCGTAAAATAAAATGTAATCTTTTTACTATAGTATTAACAAGACTGAGTGAATACGTAATTGTATAAAATATATATATATATATATATATATATATATGCGTACTATATTATTAAGTACTTGTGTGGTATAATGTAATAAATCAAATTGTACATTTAAACATGATTTCCTAGTAAAAATTCATGACAATAAATAATTGTAATTAGTTCCTTAATATGGTATTGCGAGAGACCAATGTTGATTCAAGTAAACAATGAAATATGGACTGTGGATTTGCGAGACTCTGAATCGAGAGTCATTTGAGATTTGATTAAGACTCAAAAATATTGGAAGTGTTGAGAGAAGTCCGTTTACTGATTCAACTCATAATCTGAGCTGATTTGAAAGATTCAATTCACCAAAATGAGTTAAAATTCCTATACTTTGTATTTGGAAAGATTCAAATAGAAAAACGTTGAAGATAAATGTTGAAGGGTTTCTCTTTCGTCAGTTGCCCTTGGTCTATATATATATTTTATCGTACCGACTAGCAAACTTGTCGTTGAGCAGCCGACGATGGTCTTTTTTTACTGGTGAAACGGTTTATCTTATCATTCGGCCGGTATTGATGGTATCGGGATGGGTTTAGTACTACGTATCGTGTATGACCTCCCCTATACGTGGATACTAGGGATGTCAAAAATCCGGATTTTTGAATATCCGGATTATCCAGATATCCAAATCTAAAATTTAATAACCAAATAATCCGAATAATCCGAATAATTCGAGTAATTCAAATCATATTATGAGAAAATGATATAACTTTACTAACATTTTTGAGTCAAACTATTATTTTTAAATTTTAAGTTTTAGCGTCTTAAATAAAACAATCTAATACCTATAAATTAAATAATAAATAATTAAGCAACAAGTTTAAAATATCCGGATTATTCGGATTTTATCCGTTTATTATTTGGATTCGGATATCCGGATTATCCAAATAGTATTGGAATTCGGATATTAGTGACACCACTAGTGGATACCCTATTTATTCTGTCCATCGTTCCTCTAGGTGACCGTTAATTATTTATTCATCGAATTTAACATCTGATATTCATCGTTCTCGTTTCCCATTGGCTTATTTGGTCTGCCGGTATACAGTAAATTATCCACGAAAACGTACTTTATGGTATAAATGGTGACCTTAAAAAAGAATTTGTTATGTACGATATATTTTTCAGTACCAAAACAATTATTAAAATTATATTTTCTTTATTTCGTTGTATTTCATCGTGTAAACCTTTTACAACTGAACTAAATTAAATGTTATTTTAGATATTTAATATTTATAAATCTATATTAATATCGAATATTTTAAATTATAATAAAGAATAATGACAAAAGTATTTATAATTCTTAACAAATTTATATCTCATAAGAAGTTATTTTAAATAATCTTTCCTATTCAAATAAATTATATTTGTGTAATTTTTTCAAATTTTCTCGATTTATTTTTTTCTATATTTTTTCAGATTCAGTTGCGATTTTATTCTTTCTTATTTAGTTGTAATTTTATTAACTTTGTATGATGATAGATTGTTCACTCGAAACCGATCGTACTCTACAGACATAATAATACTTCAGGCTAAGCTTTTATTATTTTATTTACTTCTTTATATAAATTATTTGTTTGTTTATTTATAAATAAATTTACAAATATTTACTATTTAATAATTTTTTATTTAATTTTAATTACTTTATTAAAAAATGACTGGTTGGAATATTAAAACCTAATTCTCAACCTTTATTTTGGAATATTCCCCATAATACTATGATATGAGCCACACATTGGACATTCCTGTCTTATGAAAAATAAGCGTTGTCAAACGTATACAAATAATACAATATCCATGTTTATGAAACTAAATCCTTTGCACATGAATAAACACCAAGTATACGTATATGAAATAAATTAATTTAATTTAATGAATTAAAGTTCAAACTTAAATCGTCTGTATGTCTTACGAATTACTTCTATACAGCCATCAAAGTTCCTACTTTGACATTGAATTCGTCGCCGAATTTGTGTGCGTGTGTGTGTTTGTGTGGTTCTGCGCACGCGCTCGCGAATGCCAAGTGAAACAGAGGGAACCAACTGCGATGACAAACTCACGTAAAATCCGTTGGCCGCATGAATAGCGTCAAGGCGATGCTAGAAGGGATTGCCGAAATGACAGAGATTTCAAATGGGGCCCGCTAATGGTTCAAAATCATGTGTAACAATATTTTGTAAATTATCATTGTTGGCTGCGTGCACGCTACCGAGATAATGCGTAAGACAAGCAAAGGGCAGTTATAGCTTCCTAGGATCTTTCGTCCTAGCTCATCGTAAAACACGTGTACTCCCTTACGCACACACTAAACCATAAGTACTACGCCAACTGTTAAAGCACTTAAGCTCTGGCATACATTTCACATGTGTCTTACCCACCACCAACCCTTTCAGTACCCTCCAAAGAACTGTACCATACACGATGTCACGTATGTTTAGTTTTACTTAAAATCGCTATGTTTGCATCAGATTCTTCACAGTACGATCTAATAGTATAACGTACATACGTTTTAACTGACCGACCGCTACTGAGCTCCTCCGACGCGTTGATTCATACATCGAAAAAAAAATATAGTTGAAAACCAATAGGGGCTCACTTTTTGTTTCTCATAAATGTTTGGTAAATTCAGCGTGATGCAATTTTGGATGCTAAGAAGCATAATAATCGGAAAACGAATTTCCTATTTCACCTGAATGTGATCGAAATATACTTAACTGAATTACGAAAAATTAAGAACATTTTAAGAAAACCCTTTATGTATATTACATAATACATATTTTTAAATAGCATAGTCTCATAAACGCGGTGTGTTAAAACACATACGATAAGACAATGCAGGAATCAAGTGGATCGCTAATATCGAGCGTTTGTTATTTTTCGTATTCGTCTCAGATTCTGTAGAGAACGCACAAATGGTGAGATTTAAATCAAACTTTGTAAAAAATTGGTATATTACCAGTGGCGCAACTAGGCTAACTGGGGCCCCAGTGTCACTTTTAACGAATGGGCCCTAATTAAAATTATTTATGCTTATTATTGTGAACAAAATTTGGTCGATAAAATGATAAATTACAAAAAGGAAAAAATTATGTAATGTGTTTAATGTTAACTTATACTTATACACTTGTAAGTTGTAACAACTGTTTCTAATCAGTTTACTGAAATGGAAGTGGTAATTACTATTCATTATCAATACCACATATTAAAATTAAGTTAATAGATTTATTAAAAGTTTTACCAACCAAATAACAACATAAATCATAATATACTTATAAAAACAAATAAAAATTATAACTTTTAAGACTACACTAGTCATTTATAAACTATACATTTTAATATTTTATACATTTAGAGTAATAGAATGAAAACTATATTGTTAGAAGTAATATATTTTCACTTAAGAAAAATTTTTTTTTCTTGTTTTTAAATCGGCAAACGTAGAAATCATTTTTTCCAAATCAACTTGATTAGTTACATTTCTTTCTATATTTAAAATGGAAATATTAGAAAGTCGATCCTGTCCCATACTGTTCCTCAAATAGTTTTTAATTAATTTTAATTTCGAAAACGATCTTTCTGCCGTTGCAACTGTCACAGGCAATGAAATATAAATTATGCATGCAGTTATTACATCACAGTATGTTGTACAAAAATCATTTTTAACTATAAATAAAGCCAGATCCTTAATCGTTTGAATATTAGTGTTTAATAATCCTCTTAAACACAATAATTGTCTGGTAAAATCTGAAGAAATGTCATCATTGTATAAATAAAAAAAGTCCATTGAAGCCTTACAGATCTCATTTTCATCCATTTTAGCTAACATTGTAGGAAATAAGAAATCAAAATTCTCTGTAACTTCTTGTAGTCCTTGAAATCGTGAATTTAGTTGAAATATAACTGTATCAATCACAGGTAGAACAATTTTAGCCCTGAAATTTTCATCAATTATATTTAGGCGACGATCACCATCAATTTCATCAAAATATTGTGGAGCAAGTCTACTCCTCTTAACATGAAAGTTTGGAGTAATTCCCCATCTGGAACATAATTCTTTACACTCCAACAGTATATTTTCATAGCTATCTCTTAGGTTTTCTATAATTTTTTTGGCTTCATTTAAGTTTTGGCATGCATTGTGCAAATTTGTATTTTGTTTCTGAAGGGATTTGGATACACCGTGTAATGCTCTCAAAATCTTTTCCCAAAAACATAAAATTAGAACAAACTCCATAGATTCTAGTTTTTTTTTCAAAGACAAACTAGTAGCTTTTTCATCTTTTTTAGAACTAGTTAATGATATATTAGTTAATGCTTTTAAAATATCTATAAACCTTAACTTTAATGCATTTATAGACTCATGTCGTGATTCCCATCGGGTTGGGCACACCTTTTTTAAGACTTTCAGTTTAATTTTTCTATTTTCGTCATTCCCAAAAGCCAAGTTAGCCCACCTAGGAGCACTGGCACTAAAAAAATTGAAAATTACTTGAACAGTTTCAAAAAATGATACAACTTTTTTAGAGCTTTTAGCTGCATCTGATATGACTAAGTTCAAGTTATGGGCACAACAGTGAACATACGATGCTGTAGGAACTTTGTCTTTTATTCTTTTTTGGACTCCGGAGTATACACCACTCATGACAGAAGCCCCATCATACCCCTGTCCTCTGCATTTATTTATGTCAATATCGAGCTTCACTAATATATTTGTGATTAATTCTTCATAATCTTGTGCTCCGTGTTTTTCAATAACAAAAAATCCCAAAAACGATTCCTTTACGCTTATACTTGATTCATTATGATTTATTACCACATACCTTATAACTATACTGACCTGATCAAGTTTGGTAATATCTTGAGTCGAATCCATTATAATAGAAAAACATTGCGAACGTCTTATTTCATCACATATTAAGTTTCGAGTACTTGTAGCTAGAAGGTCAATTAATTCATTTTGAATTTTCCAGCTAAAATATTTTATTTTATTTTGTTCATCTTTTAAAAGTTCGTTCATAATGGGGTCATACTCGGCCAACAAACGCACTGTGCGCATAAAGTTACCTGAATAAATCAAAATATATCAATATTATATAAGTTACTTAAGTTTAATTAGATATTTAAGTACCTTCTCCGTCAAATTGTTCTGGATTATTATTTTTCTGTTCATGGCCTCTCAATGCTGTGTTACCAGAAGTAAGATGTAGAATTATTTTTATAATTCTATGTAACACTTTTCTCCAGAATGTAGCTTCTTCTGAATATTGTCGTTCGGTTTTTTTATCAATTGTTTCATTATTAACCCATAAGACACGAACTTTACAGGCATCAATATGCTGTGCTGACATTTCGTGTTTGTCAATTTTAATAGATAGATGTTGCCAGTCATTCACTCCATTAATCCAGGCATTGTTGAAAAATGCATAAAGGCGATTAGCAAATAGCCAACAAGTTTCACAATATACTGAGTCCAACCCAACAGAATAGCACAGCCAGAACCTTGGTACTTGTATACCAGACTTAAGTATTTTGTTATAATACAATTTTGAAAAATGAATAGATTTGCCATCTTCTTTAGTTGTTTTGGGAAAAACAATATCTGGTCTACATGGTCCATATGCTAAAATACATCTTTTAATATAATTGCTCTTAATAGTATCTTCAAAATGAATTCTGTCAGTAGGATATTCATTGTGCATATTAAAATCTAAACAAATGAATATAAAAAGACATTTAACAATATTATTAAAAATAATACCTAATAATATTAATACTAGTAATAATATTCATACTTAAAATATATAAATATAACATAATATACATATTATGTACCTAAAATTGAACATTAACTAGGTACACAAATATATTATTTTAAGTAAATAATATCTTTTAATTTAATTTATTTTCATTATTTTACCTGTAGCTACAGTAGATTCTTGTACATTATTATCAATTTGAATCGCAGATGACTGGAGTAATCCATCATGGCAATTTAATAGATTTTTTTCTGAATGTTGAGGTATATCTATAAAATAGACATGTAAGTAGTAGGTACAACATTTAACATTAAGCTTCAAAATTACATTATTAAACATCAACAATATTTTTAAAAACTGTAATGTACTAATATAGGTATTTTGATTAGTTTACCTGTAGTAGAATAATGTATATTTTGTATATTATCAATCTGAATCTCAGATGACTGGAGTAATCCATACACAATGTTATGTGTCTTATATTATGTTAACCTATGTATACATTCTTATTTTTATTTTCATTAAACAATATTTTTACTAGTTCAGTTAAAAATATAGGTAATAATTAATTTTTAATGAATTTAATTTTCACTTTCTACGCTTGACTAGAATAAAACTTTTAATTTAAATAGGTACGAAAAGCAACACCTTAGCTTACAAATTACAAAATTTGAATTTTACTTGATCATACATTTTGAAATTGTAACATTTTGATATGATAATATTACCAAGGGAACCAAATGTAATTATTAGGCAATAAAGTAACTGTATTAAAAATTACTCTAAATTGATTGCATTATTACATTGAAAATTTAGGAAAATATTATAATACAAACAAAATTAAATTAAAATACTGCTTTCATTATGGCATTGCACGAAAATTGATTATTTTAAGTTATGAAAGTTGAATTTGTTGTTATTATTATTTTAATTGCAATAAAAATGTATTTGAATTAACCTAGGAATTAACACTGAAATCAAACATATTTTAATTTCACTTAACAATGGCTAGGTATATAAGCATTCACAAAAAAGATGCAAAATAAATGTAATAATTTCACTGTACTAGTCATTATATATAAATATTAAAATATATAATGTATTAAAAGTACCATCCATTTCTTTTTAGCTTCAATTATTAAATTATTTCTACTTACCTATTGTAGAAACAACAGCTGGGATTGTTGAAAAAAAATTATTAATTTTAGGCAACTTTGACGTTTGTTCTTGAATTTCCTTCTTTTTTTTTCTTTTTTGAAATCCACTCAAGCACTTTTTACTATCTGACATTTTTAACTTTAACTTTTAACTTTTAAGTATTGACAATAACTTTCAATGAAAAATGTTGGTGGTGACTCGTGACTGTGTAGCAATGAGCTAAATGAGCCGATGAAGAAGTTTTACTATGCCGCTATGCGCTATGCTAACAGTCTGTTGTCGCCTGTCGGTGACCGGCGTTGTTATCGTATTTTTCCATTTTATTTTTATCCGTACGCTATTATTAGAATAATATTTCGATAACACATCAATGCTGTCATTTCGGTATTTTATTTTCGGTAGATTACTATAGATTATTTGATTATATTATTAGATAGTTCACTCGTCTTTTTCTTTATTAAATTATGAAATTGATAATTTTAATTTGTTGTCCGTACTTCGTGAAATTATATTCGTACATCAAAATGTCATGATTTTTATATTTATTAGGAAATTTATTATCAAATATGTAAATAGATTATTTTATTTAGGCCGGTGCCTGGGGGCCCCTGCAGTCTTTGGGCCCCGGTGTTTGACACTCCCAACCCCCCCGGTAGTTGCGCCACTGTATATTACGTAGTTACGATATAGTTGATTTGGAACAATTGCTCAAACCAGGAAACGTAAAACTACATATTTTATCGAAAGACATATATTATTTACTCATGCTTACTAAATGTAAATTCTAAAATGCTAATCAGTTCTTTTGTGAAAAATAAATGAGATTATTAAAAAAAAGTAACAAGTTAAATATTTAATTTTAAAATCAAACGTTTAATTATTTATACTAATTGGAAAACACTTTTCTGCAGTCCAGTTAACTAATCAGTGAAAAAAAAGTCTTATTGATGAACATTAGTTCACTTAAAACAAACATGCTATATCATATTCCAATTAATTTTATTCTATCTATTATTGTAATAAATAGGAACACAAAAATTTAGTTAATTGTGATTAACACAATAACTAAATTTTTCTGTTGGTTTTCTTATCGATATAACCAAGGTAATCAATCAAAATGCTTTTTCCGTTTTCTAATATTATAATGATTTGTACATCAACAAAACAGGAATACCCTTTTTTAAGGAAAATTGTTTTGTCGGTATAGGCCGTCCATATTTTACTTTTGTTTTTGTTGTTTGAAATATACCTGAAGTCGAGATCACTTCAAGTAATCAAATAACTATGATTATAATTATTATTTGAAGATTTGATCGTTTTTAATTATTTTTTAATTATAAACCACAAAAGTATGACATCAAGTTATTTTATACAGTCCAATAATTGAAAAATAAACCTAGTCAATTTTCGTCATTAGATTTTTTGTTCAATTTATGAAAGCGTATTCATTTTTGTTGTTAATTAGTGTATAACTTTTTATATATAATATATAATTTGTTATATATTTATAAAATGAAGAATGATTATGAAAAAACTAGTTCCACGAATAAGATATATTAAAAAAGAAAATTGAACTCAACGGAAAAATTGGATATCGCATAATAGTTTACCACTTATCACGTAGCTCTATACTCATTATTTTTTTAAATAACTCAAATTCGTCGGTAAATGAGCGTCAAAATTATTAGACAAAATTTTTTTTTTTTACTTTTCAAGCATGTAAATTCATTATTAAAATATATGTATAAGACATCAAAAAATTTTAGAATAATAATGAATATTATGGATTTCAATACTAATTTGTACACAATTACACAATTTTAATGATGTAACTATAAAAAACATTTTAAATTTGATTTTGAAAGTAAACATGTAATTGATACTTGATTATTTATATTTATAATAAATGAACAACTTAATGCGTATTAAGCAGAAAGTGCATTATTACGTTTTTAGTCTTCTCAATTAAGCACATAATTTTATAATCAACCATCATAAAAGCATATTTTTGAACTTGAAATTCGACTACAATCTCATTTAATTGTGTTTTTTAGCAATACATTTTATGAAGTAATGCCTGGATAATAATTTGAGTAAAAGTACTGTTGAATATAAACTCTTGAATGATTCCAAGAAATCGTTTTAATATTTTATTTGCTCTACTTTGATTTCGTTTGAATCCACAAACATCTTTTGTTTTCATTAAAATATCAATATTATACTGGAATGTTTACATGTTATGAATATAGTATTCTAAAAAGTATGGTTTAAAATCCAATGTACATGTAGGATATATATAATATACTCGTATGTCTACATATATTAGTGTTTTCTGCGCAATAAATCTGTAAATAATATTAAACGATATTATATCATATGACTTTATTATTGAATATAAAATGTTCAATATTTTATAATATTATTTTTCATGTGAATAACTTGATACGATCAATTGAATAGTTTTATACCACAATAACGTAATTCTTAAGCTGAGAATTTTTGAAATTTGAATTCAAAGAATAATAATATAAATTTAAGGGTAATAAATATTAAAAATTTATAATATTTTTCGGTTAAGGTATAATTCCTATTCGTAACAATCATGTATCATCATTTGTTAACGAAACGTCACTTAACAATGTTATACATAACTCGACCCACTAAATTACTATTTCGGATTTACATTTATGTCTCTTGCACTATAAAATATATTTTTATGTAATATTTGAATGATATTACCTTTATTTTTATGAAATAGTCTACGACACAGAGTTTATGACTAACAAAAAATTTATTAATTTTTTTTATTTCTACACAAATGCTTATAATTACAAATTCAAATAGAATTTATAATATAATTTTTCAAGTATTTTTATTTTATAAAAAAGCATTAAAAATGTCAAGCAAATAAAAAAACCGGATGCGTATTCGTATTCATTTTCATTTCCTTCGTACACCGATTTAATAACTTCCTGACAAATTTTGAATATTATCTTTACTTCACTCCACCATAATATGTATGCATGTAGAATACAATAAAGAACATTTAATTTGCATAATATAATCGACTAGCTACAATAAACGCACACGCGTAAATAAATATACTGAATTTATGGTAAATATAAGTTAATATTAAATACAGGTAGTGGATCAAAAGTACATAATATAAATTTTAAATGATCCAAGACTGCGACAAACAAATGATTTATATAAGTTTGTACACCACACACGTACACATATACGTAAATACGTGTAAAATGATGCAGATTTATTATTTCAGTATACTTTTTATCCGATTAAAAATTTGATTGATAAAAATAATGAGGACCTGTTGATAAATTAGAACGAACGATGTTAATTCAACAGGAACTACGTTGTAATATGAATAAAAAATAAATTAAAATCAAATACTTAATGAAATATTGTGAGAAATGATAATTTCTCTACTCAACTATAAACGTAAATTGATCGATTTATAGGGTAAGAAATATGAAAATAAGTAAATTACAGTAATGTGGTGACGCGGTCCGCTCGGCATTCGTTATCAAAACGGCCGTCGACGGCCACTTCGGCTCCTCTAATCAACCACCAAACCCTGATGGGCACCGTCACACGACACCCGGTTTCCCATATGGCAGGTGGGGGACCTGGAACGGTCGTGACTTTCCGCGTACGTCGGTGTGGATCTATCTCGCGGCACTTTGTTTTCAATATTCTTATTTATAGTGTTTTGGTTTCTGTGGTGCAACGAAATACACGTATTTTATTATTATTACATTTGTGTTGTTTTTTGCGGCCGACCACAAACGCGTACCACTACAGCGGCTTATATACGTAAATTCGTGTATTATATTAAACGCTGTGCACTAAATAATTTGTTAATGATGAATATATTACCACTGCAGTTGTGTCATAAAGCACGACACATATTATAATAGATTATATTTTACGAAAAAATGAGTATAACTAAGTCATTCTAGATCGTCTATCCCTTTTTTCGGCTTTTAAAATAAATTGAAATCTACAAAAAAATGTATACTTTCTTTTCGTTTTACGACTAATTTAAATGCATGTTGCAATAATGATGGTCATTATTTTCAAATCAAAATACTGTGTTGAACACAATGTGCTTTGCACAGACGTGAAAAAATAAAAATAAATAATCACATATATAACATCTTTGTTATGTAACAATACATTTCTATACGTATTTTTCTATTCTAAGCATTTATAAAATGTACTCGAGAAACATGAGCGTAAATATAAAATGGTGGGCGTTATTGTGTTGGTTGTAGTACCAGGGTCACAGAATCCACGTGGTTGATGTTATGTTATAAACACGGGTAAAATTCCAAAGTCTTAACACATTTCTATCATCATTATCCTGTTTTCTGACTTAAAATGTATAACTTTCTTAAAACAGATTGCAATTCAAACTAATTAAAGACATATTTAAAACAAAACTGATTGAAAATGTATGAACATATTTTATATATTTATCATGAATAAATTGATACAAAGTAATATTTTGATTTGGTTATGTTAAACGCACATTGTTTCTATAAATTTAAGATTTTGATAAAACTGTGATGTATACATTTACAAACAACATTACAAGACTGTTGCAATACACATTGTTTTAATATACCGAAATAATTATTTTACTGGTTACGATTCAATTTTCATTAAAATGTACAACATTTTCATCAATTCAAATCAAATACTGAACCTTTTTTTTACTAATTTGAAATATTTTATGTTTCTTTATTAACACAGTAGACAAGTTATGGTCAATGAGAAAAAATTATGGTGCTATTTCAGATCACTTCTTCAAAGATAGAAATATGTGTTGTTATTTAAAATATAAAAATTAAAAAATATTTACCAAAAAAACTGCGTTATTCGATTTGCATTATTAATATAATAAACACTTTATTATATAATGTTTCTATATATACATAAGACAAGTTTATTAAATCATTATACAATAATTGCACTTTTTTCTTACAGTAATAGTGAATTTATAAGTCATAGAAATATGAAATTTAAATTATTTTAAAAATTGACAAAATAATTTATTGTACATATTTCATTTCTTTAATATAAATTTTCTAGTATCAAAAATATTAAAATGAATTTACCATCAGGTTATCCAAATATCTTCGCCATAAAAATGATCAATAAGTGTATTGGAATAAAAATTTAAAATCCGTACGGAATCTAATTTTATTTGATATGTATTTTGGTTATTTCCTAAAAAATATTTGTGGCTATTATGTAATAAAAATAAATCAGTGAGTATATACATAAATAGAACATTGGTTATAAATAACACTTTAAACATTTTTTTTCAAAAATTCAAATTCTACTCAATACCAGTCTTATTTTTCAAAAATATTTAACTATGATTTACAAAATCCTAACTTGATAACGTTCAAAGTCTTACAACACACCTCATTCAAAATATATCAAATTATATGAAGCAAAATTGTTCATCATCAAAAATGTTCATCGTCAAATACAGAAAAAACTGTCCATTTTTTCGACTTTACTGGTCTTACTCATGTCAATGATCTTTTTTTTCAAAATTTATATGACAATATAAAAATGAACGTATAAAACTAATGTATTTATTTATCATAGTGGGTCTGTTAATAATTTTCATCAATTGGTTTATAAAACAAATAATTTTAAGCTCTGATAGAATATATTTAGAGCAAACACCAAAATAAATCCTCAATTTTAAAATATTAATGATCGGTTTTTTCGTGTTTAGTTTCATGAATAATGATAAATTAACTTACCTACCTTATACTTTTTATAGGATTTTTTCACCATTCATCATTCATTATTTTGAAAAATTATATTATTCTCGTCGATTAGCTCCTACGCTGTAGTTTCTGGACAGAAATATCGATTTTCACGTCGACTAACATAATAAAACAAACAAATTGAAAGCTATGGAAGCTTAAAAATATTATTTTCGAAATGTTTATTCAGATATTATTTGAAAAAAAAAATGCGAAAACAATTACTTAATATAAATTTAGTGATGGTTTTTCCATATATAATATTGCTTATACTATTATTACCTAATGAAATAAAATGTAATTGTATAAAACAATTAATGAAAATAGAGTTTGACTTAAATATAATATAGGATTGATTATATCAAATAAAGTAAAACAAAAATATCTATTTTATACATTTTTATATAAATTCAAATAGGTTATTTCAAAAATTAAAACTATATATTTGACTCGAGAGTTTAAGACTCTATGGCCCGGTTTTTCAATTGCATTTAACTGATAGTATGACATAAGTAACTGACAGTTACCGTTTTCCTCTAGTTAAACTGTTTATAGAGTCCCAGTTAAACTAACCAGAAGTTTTAACTGCCAGTTAAGTTAACTGATGCAATTTCTTACGGTTATAAAGATTAACTATTGGTTAACATAATTTTATCATTTTTTGATAAAGATTCATAGATAATTTTTTTTATTTTATTATATTTTTATATATAAAGTATTATGTTTTTATTGATTTATTAAATTTTTACAAAAATCGAAAATTTAAATTGCCTATAAATAAGTCAAAATAATTTAAAAACTTAACCATGTATAGAGAACGTCAATATAAAGATTTGGTGAAAATTTCAAGTTGTTGCGGTTTTTCGTTTTTGAGTTAGAGCATTTTAAAATAATCGATATCATTTGTCAGTCTAGAATATTATACATATATATATTATATTTTACATGTAATTTTTTGTCAATATTCACTGTTCAAACGCTTATAAAAAAAAATTATGCCTATGGATTTTAATAATTTTTGAATGACAATAAGAACTACTTCTGTGGAATCTTCTATTACATTTCTAAGTAAGCATTTACCTAATATTTTGATAAGAAATCTCTTTTAAAGGTCCATTCACATATTTCTGGGCCGGATCCTGGTTGACATCCATCCAAGAATTGTCAAAAACTATTTTTTTCAGCCCGGACAATTGTGTTTACTGGATAGGTACTACTGTACTAGACTGTGCTAAAATGTACAAGTCCGCGCTCTTGTACATACAGTGTCCAGGTACGTTTTATATACTCGGTGTCCGGATCTCTATAGGCACAGCGTTATTTTATTTTTAATCTAATTTATACCTAATTTATTCTATTTTAATTTTTGTTAATTTGCTATGTTGTGTTTAATAAAATCAAATTTATTAGTGTTTCAGATACCAAATATAGTAATAATTATTGATTTTGACTTTTTTATATATTATATTACTATAAATATATTTTATTATGTGTACGTACGTCTTGCAAGTCATTTATGAAAAATGTTGTGGCCTTCTACCTAAAAAGTTTGAAAACCCCTGCTGTATACAGTAATATAGACAATAAATGTTATATATAATGAGTTTCCTAAAAATGTTATCTTCTTAAAACAAAAGGTGTCAAGACCGATAAAAATGTATGCTGCACCTGATCAGAAACTCTGCGCACGCCTATGAGCTGAAGCCAAGTTCAAATAAACACTGACCGTCAAAGTGATAGTGACCGTTTTTTAGAACAGAAAAGGATTATAAATGTGTGATTTCTTACCTATCTGCACAACAGCCAATGCCAACTACTACTGCCAGACGTTGCAGAAGCTTCGCCGCTTTATAAATGTATTAGTATAATACTTGTGTAGTACTAGAAGTAATTTATGTAGTGGCTATTATCACATCAATAAACAATTAAATTTACAATATCGACATTACTATGATAACCGTATTTTACCTCATCAAATATCTATCAATTACGTTCAGTTGATTTTTACAATTTGTAAAATAAGACATTTATAGTTCAATAAAAATATTTCAAACAGTTATATTTCAATATTTCAATATCGATACGAAGGTATTAATATACACCATGATGAATTCGCTTGACAGTGTTTACGGAAATCAATCGATCAGCTATGAGTTGATCAAAAAAATGAAAAACTATTGTCTGAATACAATGCGAAAACGAACAATTGATGAACAATTACGTGACTTTTCAAAAATAATGAATGCACCACTGATACTAAATATTACCTACAAAACAACCGAGTTAGAAGTGAGGTATGTAATCGGCTCGGAAAATGCGACAGTCAAAGGGTTAAATGAGTCCGTAAGCATATTAACATAACACTTATTAGTATTTCATAAAGATTATAGTTTCATACATTATGTTTGTATCATGTTTTTATTTTCTTAGAAATGTGTAAACGAATGCAAGCAAAATATCTTACACAATCTTAGAGTGTTGTGTAAATACTCAAATAAAGAAGCATGCCGATTGGCCCATAATAATGACATTTACTCTGATGTAAGTGAAATACCTAACACACGTTTTACATCATAATAAATATAATCTAAAATTGAATTATTTTTAACACACATATTCTACAGATTGAACTATACAAACAAATTATGCGTGAACCGGTAAAATATGAATCGAACGACATAGTTTTAATCGACTTAGAAACTGATCAAGCCGAATCGTTCATATCATTGAACGAGAGAATACACGATTTAATGAATATAGCGAAGACACCATTGATCTTAAAAGTCAGCTATTTTCAAAGCGAAATCGAAATGAACTACAAAATTGGTTCACATAGTTCATCGGTCAAGGGTCCCATTGAATCGGTAATAGTGTAAAATATTGCTCGTATATTGTACATGACGTAAGATACTAGATTTAATAAAAATTATATTTTATCAGACTTGTATGCAGACGTGCAAAATAGAATTATTGCAAACGTTAAAAGTATTCGTCAGTAATCACAATGATTTCGTTAATGGAAAGATCGCAGATCAAGTATCCTTGGTTCACATTGATTCAGATCATAAAGTTAGTAAAAAGAAATATTATTCGTTGGACATAAACGTCTGTACTTAAGTGTGTCTTATACGCTTGTAATAGAAGAAAATTGCACAATATGAGTTGAATAACGACGAAGGAGTGCACGTAAATTTACCGAAGGTGTCCGAAACAGTCGTCAACCGTATGGATTTCTCGGTTAACGCGGCTGCAGCTTCATCAAGCGACAGACCGTCTACTGAAAATGATGATGTCGAAATTAACTACAAGGTAATCATTCCAAATTTCAAAGACACGCGAAAACATAAACTTTAATTAATGCAACACGTTTACAATTACAGGAAAATGTTTCGGCTTATGATTCGATTATTCTTGAAGTGAACCCGGATGTATTAGACCAGTCGATTCGACGGAGTCGAAGTATTCCGTCAAACGAGTCGTTATCGGTTCGGATCCCGGAATCCATGGATCAGCAGAACCGTCTCACTTCGGTAAGTCGCTGTTAAATTGGTAATAGCATTTCGTAGCTCTTGGAACGGAATTATTGGAGATCACGAGGTAATATCGTGTGAATCTAGTTATTGTTGACGCGCGAAAAAATGACTGAGGAAATTTATGAAAAATGCTTATACAATGATAATGAACAATATTTATGTGCACGCAGAACATCGTGCAAAACAACACGAATGAGGTGTCACGCGCGACGAACGGTTCATCGGTGGTAACGGTGACGGATCAATGTTCCGAAGATTCGAAATTCATTACGGAAAGGGCTGACGAGTCGAACACCTGCGATACGCGGTTGGAGTCCAGTATGACGGGTGCAAATGTCGAAGCTCCGGATCGGACGCAAGTTTCCGCCGTTTCACCACCGAAACCAATTGGTCCGGCTGTTACAATATTCGATGATCTTGAAGAACACGAGGTGATAATACCGTCTCTTCGTTCCACAGAACGATTACACTATTTTTTTTTTTTTTCGTTTTCAGATGTTCGTCCGGAAAATTTCTGCGGTGCTGAAGACCGTCACGGATCACACGGTGTCCGAGTGTGCCGACAAGCTTCTCGACGTCCTGGTGCACGCGGACCGAGCCGACCGATCGTACGTTGGGCTGATCACAGATTCCATCGTGAAAATGGTACACGGCCGACGACAGCCAGACACGAAACTAATAAACGTTTTATCCAACCACATGTTCGCAGGCCATCCGTGACCCGACCAACGGCCATCTGTACGCGGGCTTGTGTTCCGAGACGATCGAGAAGGGATCCGCTAAACCGGGGTTGGATGTCGTGTGCGACGCGTTCAGAGACGACATGAAGATGTCGTGCAACAGCGCACTTAGCGATTTGCCCCGGACGAGCGATCCGACGACGACGGCTTCGCAAGCGTACAGCGTGAGCAAAAAAGTACGCGTCCGTACGCTGGAAACGTGCAGGTAACACGGTCGTCGTGTGATCGAGGCTAGACGTTTTTTCTCGCACTTTTGCGACTGACTTGTGCACCGCGTGTGCTTTGTTCCGTGCAGGTTTATGGGCCGACTGTTCATGTTGGACCGATTCAAGATGTCTCACACCGTGAAGAAAACCGTCAACGCGTTGCTTGGGTCGGATGACGCGCATTGCTTGGAATGCCTGTGCGATCTGCTGCACATAATCGGATCGAGATATGAAATGGTTCGAAAAATCATAGTCTTCTAAGTTTTTTTTTTTTTTAACTATTAATTTTATTCATAACGTCATTATCGACGTTCTGATTAAGAAAAAAAAAATCGTTTGCAGGATATTTGTGTCGCATCATTATTCTTGTTCTTTTCAGGTTGACAAAGTGTCCCGTCGGTGTTCGGCTGAAAAAGTGTATAAAGCATTAGAAGAATACGCTTGTAACGGGACATTACCCCCACAAACAGTTCGTAGGATCAATCGAATTATCGGTGAGAGAAACAGTAAATGGCTGCCCCGAGAACCTAGTTCATAAAGCCCTATAAGGCAACCATCCCCCTCCCCAAATATTTTTCTAGCTACGCCACTGATCATAGACCTAGTAGTTCCTCGTTGATTACATTTTTTTTTTTTTCGTATATATTTATAAATAAAAACTTATATACTATGATATATATGTATATATATATATATATATATATATATGTCTTTGATTGAATAATTTTAATATTGATAAATAAAAATAACGAATTGTACAGTAAATACATTTAAAACAAAAATATATCGTTTTTCAAAAAATGTATGCGTCGTTTATTTAAATGATAATAAACAAGATAATTTGGGGGAAATGAAGGTCATGTATGATGAATATCATTGGTTATAAGTACTAAAGATTGCTAACACCCGCATAATTACGCGGCGGCGAAATTAAACGTTTAGCTTGAAAATATAAATAAAAGTTGACGTAAAGATCGCTGCAGTTGTTTCGGATGGAGCCTATGTCATTTCTTAAATATAAATCTGGGTTATTACGTATAACCCTTGTATGTTATTACCAGTATTACGATAAACAATTAAGTGTTTATACGGTTTTGGTCAAATAATATTGGAACTATTAAATATATTAAACACTATATAAATTATATTTATAATCAAGAATAAAAAGTATGTTTATTCTTGATTATAAATAGTGTTTAATGTATTAAATATAAAAGATAAAATATATTATAACATAAAAGATTATAAAATAATAAAAACTATGTTTATCGTAGGGACTAAAGATTCCAAATTTGTAAAGTATGTACGTAGAGAAATTTAGTATCCGTCTTATTATATTTTATATTATGTAACGGTATGATTATAATTAAAACAGAAGTATTCATTAATGAATAATAACTTCCAATTTTCAACAAAAAATTCTTGCTTCATTCAAGTATTATAAATATTTTTTTTAATTGCTCAAAACTTGAGTGTACCAACGTGAAATTTAACTTTCTGGTACTAAAATAAATACATGGTTGTCTTATAAGTATATTTGTTTAACAATAAAATTGATTATTTGAAAAATTAGGTGAAACACATAGTGACAAAGAGTTTGATATTTAATATTTATCATGTAGGAATTTATAACATAATAATTCGAGTACCTATTTTATGACGAATTATTAAAATAAAATAAACTATTATAATTCCGGTATAAACATATATAGTTATATGACTACTATATTAGCCATTCAAGAAGACTAAAATCACCAACAAAATTATTAATATAAATTACAAGAGTGTGTTTAGATGTATTTACAAAAATGTTCCTCTAATTAAAACAGAAAAATACATTTAAAAAAAGAACCGGATGCCTCGCTCTGCTGTACACTTGAGGGTGAAGTGCGACTCTTCATAGGATAGGTCATTATAATGGATTTGTTCAATTTGAATTCAATGATAGGTATCATTGTATACGAAAAACGATTCTGAACGGAGATGATATGTTTGTCTAGAATATAATACAATGTTATTTATAAATATTGTAATAAATATATTTTATTATAAAACGAAAAATTTAGAAAAATCGAAAATTTAAATTGTCTATAAATAAGTCAAAATATGTCAAAATACTTTGAAAACTTAACCATGTATAGAGAACGTCAATATAAAGATTTGGTGAAAATTTCAAGTTGTTGCGGTTTTTCGTTTGTGAGTGTAAGCATTTAAAAAAAATGTAATTTGTAAAAACGTGATTTTGCGTAAATTTTCCCGTTTTTTCGTAATTTTTTCTATCGTTTTTTGCGATTTTTTTAAAAAGTATTAAGAAGTTTGATTTAAGACTAGCCAAAGTACCATCTACATTCACTTTCCTTTCAGAAAAGTTGCTACATAAGCAAATCGAAGCATTTTTACTGCCAAAAAAGGTGACGTCAGACACAAAAAAAAAAAATAAATAAAATAAAAATAAAAACACACATCATTGTAAAACCAATAGATTCCATCACTCCGTTCAGAATCTAAAAAATATGTTTTAATTTATATTCTTGAACCTCATTGAACTAGGTATAATGTACGTCGTTCATTTTTAATCTGAAACATTTGAAACAAATTTATTCATTATTTTTGAATATTGAATTACTTAATTTGTATTTATCTAAGGAATTAAATAGCACTAGACGAAGTATATAATAAGGAATACATAAAATATAATTGTTGGACGAATATACGCGCACACACAGTACAATAACAACTGACGCAGTCTCCAGTTATCCACTTTCTAAATCCTAACTATTGTTAAAATGTTTAAATACGAGTATCAAGGAGATAAGATAATTTCTATTTTGCACTTGGATTTTTGATAGATTCTAATAGAATGTTTCTAATAGAATCATTTTATCTAATTGTAATGTGTATTCAAAATACTAATGAACCGAATGAAGCAATTACTACTATATATGTGTTTAATTTTAATCCCTTTATGTTGCAACCGAATTCCCAAACATTTTATAAAATGAAAACATATAAACGAACGCGGTTTTTTTTTATCATATGTTAATTCTTTCATAGTATTTTCATAAAAAAATGCACATTGGTTTAATAATATGAATAGGAATATTAAAAATATGATAGGAATAATAATATAATATAAATATAATAGGAATATTAAAAATATGTATATTACACCCGATAAAATATAAAAAAGTATAAATATGCCAAATAGGAAAAAAACCTTTAAATAATTATTTTTTAAAAAATTCAAAAACATGCAAAATAAGACTTCACATGTTTAACCGTGGTACCTTAAAATGGATTTCTATGTCATCTAGCATTATATACAACTTTTCAAGATTGATATGCAAATGCATGAACTTACCGAGCCCTGATTATAAACATTAATATTATATTAGTTATAATTACTTGGAAAAATAAAGTATGTAACACGGAGTATTTGTGCTATCATCAAAAATATATTTCCAGTAAGATAAACATAATTGTCTTTCCATTAAAAAATAATCATAAACTATTATTATATTTTATATTCGAAGAATATTAGTTGAATTTTGTTTGTAGTTTGGAGAACAGATTTTAATTTTTAGAAATTAACTTGTTTTCCACCGAGTATTTTCAAAATAAACTAAAAATATTTAATTGAATAGTTTTTTGGCACATTTTTTTACAAGCTAAGATATGTACTTGAAATGCTTATTCGAATTAAATTAAAATTATAAAAGTAGATAACAAAAAATAAAAAATAAAATTTAATTTTTAATAAAATAAACACCATGAAGTTGTTTTTATCATTATAAATATATATGAGATCATAGTGCATTACGCATGTTCTTTTGAATAATCATGCAATGTTGTGAATGGAACTAGGTTAATTATTCATACTTAATGGATCACATTTTACGTATATGATTAATTTTAACATTAAAGGATATTGAAAGCCTTTCCGTGGAAATGACTCGATTTTTAGGAGGATAAATCACTTTAAATCTGAAAAACTAGATTTTACACAACACAACACTTCGTTGAGCTTGGAAATAGTATGGCTTAAATAACTTTGGTAATAAATTTAAATCTTAGGCTATCCACTATGGTTACGAGCACGAAAAGCTTAGAATGGATTGGGGACACACACGGCTACACGTATTCATTAAATCTTAAAGATCATGAAAACTAGTATGTAATAGACGAGATTATTTACAACGAGCACACAAAACAAAAGATTTTATCAATTTAATAGAAGTTAAACCCAAACACGTATAAACATTCTTCACTTCAATTTCACCGTACGTGAATACCTACGTATTATTTGTGGTATATTTCGAACGAAATTTATTTTAATTGTCTTATTGAGATTGAGAATATGTTTATATTATTATTATTGTTTATTATCAAATATTTTCTTTCTTATATGTGTTGCCCAATTATTATCTTTTGTTCTACGAATTGATACATCTATGTAAAATCGTCAAAACATGTGCACTTTTGTTACAATGATGGTATTTTATGTGATATATAATTTAATAGAAATGTATATATATATATATATATAATGTATACTTTAACCGTAAAGTAATGAATTAGCAGTAAATCTTAACTATTCTATTAATAGATCATTTTTGATTAATAATAATCACTCAAATTGTACTCAGTGACTGAGTCTCAGTCCAGTGTACTTGGTTGTGAAGTGCTCACATATGCTCCGTTATCAGTGAAAATTTGGTGAAAATAACAATGACATTCTTAATAATTAATTTATATTCGGTAATCTGGTTAAAATCCAAAATCTGTTCAAAGTCAACTGAAGCCCATCTCAATGGCACAATAGTCAATTCTACGGCCATTCTTGATAGTTTTGCTGTGATCATCCCTGCTAGTCCTAAGCCTTCCCTCCCTTCAATATTTTAAAAAACAATTTTAATTCTGCTTTTACCTTATAAAATTTAAATTATAGAAACTGATTACTATTTTACTTATTAACGTATTAAAAATGAAGCGTCAGTGGAAAAGGCTTGGATTCAAAAAAATCTTACCAAAATGAATGTTTAAGCCTTATTAACAACCCTCATTTGGAAAATATGACCAAGAAATTATGTTTCTAATTTCTAACCGTTTTTAATTCCTTTAATTAGGTACATTTTTGAACTTCTAGTGGACCTTTACATCGTGTAGCAAAACTATAAATCAAATTTCATCCTCATAGCTTCATCGGTTTTGGTTAGGTGATGATGAATCAGTCAGTCAGTTAGTCAGTCATTTAGTCAATCGTCAGGACAACTTATTTTATATATACAGATAAGTTTTAAATATATCATGTTGTTTATTGTATATATTACCCAATGTTATTGTTTTATTTTAATAAATCAAACATTTGAACAGAAAAATGGTCGAATACCAATACGAGTAGCTTACTCTTATTACTTAATATATCACTAAAGATGTTAAGACTTCTAATTCGTTGTTAATAAATACAAAAGTTGAGTTTTAAATATATATGTATTAAATGGCTAACATTTTGAAAAATAATGTGATTGGAACTAATACGACTTGAACGCCATACTGGTTCTACATAATTACTGTTTAGTAATTATAGTGTAGTAATTATACACTGACAGTGTTTACATTTAAAGTAAAATAATAGCTGAAAAACACCTCGTAATCATTCCTATTGTTTGCAAATAAATATAGAAAACATATTTGTTAATTTAGATGCTACCTGGATTACCACAGGCTATTCGGTATTTTATATTTTTAACAATTTCTTGGCACATACTTTTCACATATTTTTAACTGCTTTAATGTTTTATGTTTAAAACCTAATAAAATGATGATTTTTATGATTTCTGTAGAAATACAACATTATCCTCGAGTTTTAGTGATTTCTTCATAATCCTCAGTTTTATTGCGTTTTATCGATTCTTTTATTTTTAATCGTTAAAATACTTATCAATTTATCTAAATATAATATATCGCTTAAACTATAAGTACTGCCTTTGTAAGGTTACTCTAATGTGAAACTTCCAGTTGTGTCATTATTCATTCTTAATTTTATTAGTCCCCCATAATTATTGCTAACTTTACGTAAATGTATAGATTATATTTTTCAAAATAAAATTATAAGTACTTAAAAATAATTTATATTGTATACAGTCTATGGATGATAACACGATTTAATACGTTACAGATGAAATGTGTAGCATTTCTGTCATCGAAAAAATTCTCAAGAATTATTTCCAAAACCAATCAACCAAAAATAAAAATAATATTTTTAAAATATGATTTTATTCAGACAAATTTTTTATATATCTGAATTGAAGAAAAATATTCAAAACAAATTAAAGCTGATTTTTTAGTGTTTAATTTCGAGCCAAAATATTTAAAAAAATTAAAATTTAAATATTTTGTTTTTTTGAAACGCTATTTTTAGTTCAGTGAACTCAGCATAATCATCTTACCAACCTAACAATTATTATTATCAGTAAAAGATAAGAAATATAAATTGAAATTATTAAAATGTTTAGTTTATAACTTAAAATCTCTAAAATATGGTTTAAAAATAAATGGAAAAATATTTATTTCGTTACATAATGTCGATTTATTGAACCGAAAAGACAAAACATATAGTAGTAAACGCACAGAATTCGATTATTAAGTTAGTTATTATTTTTATCGTGTTAATGTAGGTCAAATCATATGCGTATTCCCAAATAACTGTATAAAATATAAACGTATCGTCTGATAAGTGTATTACAATCGCTAGCTATTACAAAATACATTTCTATGAATTATAAATAAAATAGTTAATTGATATTTCATCAAAATGCAAATCACGCGAAATTATTACATATACCATTTGCATTTTCACATTAGTTTGAAAATGCATAAAATCAAACATCTTTGAAGAAGAGTATTCAAACCAATTATAGACCGTCGGATGCATAATTTAATATAAATCTAGTTGCACTTTGCAGAAATGTATATGATTATTTATTTATAAAATATTCTGTTTTACACGTGGGTTATGCAATCGTACTATCTGTTATACTCATAGGCGCAACTAGACCATTAATTTTGGGGGTGCACAAATAGTGAAGAACTCATAGACCCGTGGGGGAAACACATGGCGGTGGAACCCGATTGAGCACGGTCCCTATTTTGGAACAACCTGATTGAGCACGGTCCATATTTTTTAACAACCCCATTGAGCACAGTCAAATGAATGCAACGTTGCCAATTTTTCTGTCCGACTACAACCGCTAGAAGGCTATTCATGCGTCTTTTGAAATACATGAATACTCGTAATTTTTGTGCTTTACAAGTCGTATGGGAGGATGACTAACTGTCATAAAAATATGAGTTTTATTGAAATTCAAATAATCAATTCAACTATAATGGCTTACGATGAATATTTAAGAAATAAAAATTCTAAAGATTTACTAAAATATTTATTAAAAGTGGGAAATAAGTATTTATGGATGCCACTTTAAAAATTTGACAAATTATAAAATTTGTATAACATAAAACAAATATTTAAATAAATATCTATATTAATTAATACCTATATTTGTAAAATAATTTAATTTTATACTTTTATACACTAATTATTACTTTAATGATTATTATAAAATAATTCCTATAAATATTTCAATTTTTTTTTAAATTATTATTTAGCAATGTGGTACCACAACGTTGTACGTATTTTTATGCTCAATCGTGTTATATTTTGTATTTCTATTGTTTAATTGTAAATGTGCTCAATTGGGTGGTAAAAAGATAAACTGTGCTCAATCGGGTTAAAAAAAAAAAAAAAAATAAAGAATAATTGTATTTTATTATTTTATTTATATAGACCAAAAAAATAAGACTTAAAAAAATACACCAATTATAATATAATGTAACGATTATCTTATACTTATCAATATATCATTATTATTTAATATGTTTTTATATTAGACATGACCTGATTTTTTAGTGAAGGACTTATTTAATTTTGAACATTTAACAATTAATAAATATTTTTCAGCGACAAAACATTTACTACTCGAATAAAACAACTGATACTGAGTTTTTATATTTTATTTCGGTTATTGGGTAGTATATAGACGAAGGGCATACAGAGACAGACATAAATAAATCTATTTGCAAGGTTCAAAATCGTTAATAATTACTCTATATATATATTTATTTATTACCTATCGATATAGATTATTTATACCTAAATTCCATATTTTGCACTTTTATTTACTCACATTTTTATTGGTAAAATCACTACAAAATCACGCTATTTTATTTTTCTTGAGAATAAGATTTTCGTAACTGGTTTTAATATCATTAAAAATCATTAAAAATCTAATAAACATCAACAATTTAAAACTACTTGAAACTTAGAACAAATACAATACAACATGAAGATATGTTTGAAATTATTACAACTTTAGGAAAAAATTAAACATTAAAAAAATGATTTAACTTCTAAACGAAAAATCAATAATTTTTTAAGGAATAGAAATAAAAATTATAATCTTTGAAAAATTTTAGTGAAATTTAGGTCTCTTGAATTAAAAACTAATTTTCTGAATTCTATTGAAAAAACATGCAAAGTAATGGTCCACTAAAAGCTAATAGTATTTGGGAATGCTTTATAGGAAAAAAAATAAATATAAAATCATTATTACCTTACTTTATTAAATAAAAACTGGCTATCAATATTGAAGCACTCAAAACCTATTAATATACATTTTTTTGCGAAAATAGCTATGGTATATAAAAAAAACAAATCCAAATACAGTGTCGCGATCATAATCAATTATATAAATTAATCTAGAATATTTGATATCAACAAATTGATTTCCTAGGTATGGATTAAGATATATGATTTAAAAGTTAAAAGATAAGTTGTATAATTTTTTTATTTTTCCTTGAATATAGCTAACACTTATGTTGATATCCTATCTAATTATATAAATTTAGTTAATAAAGTGTATTTCAAAAACTATAATTCTTGTAACCATTTTTCTTTAATCTATAATGATATAATATTCTATAAAAGTGGTACACAGAGTATATATGTATACACGAGTATACGAAATACATTTTAAAAACAATCCATTAATATTTAGAAAACTATATTCATTTTAAACGAATATGAAATAGCCGCTTATAACAATACATTGAACACGGTAATTTGATACGCAATATCGAGACGTAATCGTAACATCTTTATTGAGCTAAATATATAAAGCATTGAAACGTCAAAACCTTTAATATGCTTTCAGAAAGAAAATCGGTGACTACATGGTTTGATGGAATACAATGAAGGTTAAATATAACTTCTGAGTTAACTTTTATATTTGAAACCAATGTACCATTGCTTAATTCTAAATAAAAAAGAAACATGAAAAAAAGTTGAAAGATTAGTTTATATTTCTGATCATGGTTTATGTTACAGTAGAACCAAATTAGTTAGAATTAACTTTATACCAAAACTTGAATATTCGTTACACATTACAAATTTTAAAAAGACATTTCAAAATAAAATGGCTGTAAAATACTAATATAAATGCTATATACATATATACTCTAATATATTGGGACAAAATCTAGGAAGAGTCGAGTTTAAAATTAGAACTGGGTTGAATTTTTTTTTAAATTTTCCGTCCGTTTCCTTCAATTGTTCGAAAATCCATTGACAAATTCAAAATATGACCACCCACTTAAAAGTATCAATTGGATATCATTCCCTGTCGAAATATCCTCCCATGATTATATTTAACTGAGCAATACTCCTTATCGAAATTATAAACGTAGTGAGTAAAAAAAAACATATATCATATAAAACCAATAGCTCCCTCGTTTCACACTGAATCTACAAACATCACTTAATACCATCGAAATAATAATATTTATAGTAGTGGCAGTCTACTAATAATGTATATTTACACTGAAAATAATTATTTTCTTAAGTTATAGCAATCAAAGATTGTTGTGAACTGACAGTTTATAAATTGAACTAATTATATCACAATGTATATGTGCATCATCTGTAAGTATCAATTGTCACGCACGCAAATAAAGAATAGTTTTAGATTATCAGAAAATTTACTTGTCTCTTTACCCAGCTTATCTTTGACCTTTAATTGATGCAAAGGGCATCGATCTAAATACTATTCATATAATTATTTAAAGGTAAAGTACTGTCAATCACTAATCAGTAGCCATGTTCACCCCATTAATCACTATTTGCATTCAATTAAGTTTCATTGGTGAAACGATAAACACTAATAAATTAACTCTCCCATATATAATATTGTATTATTACTATAGTTTGTCATCTGGTTATCCGAATAGAAATAATTTTAATATATTACTGGGTAGTAATGATAAATAATTTGTTGTTGTATTCTTTGTTTTTTAATAACTGATACACCTTTTTTAGGTACATGTTTTTTTTTAATTTTTTTTGCTAATGACGATGCGTTGGTAACGTATTTTTATCATCGATACACACTTGCTTATTATCATAATCCAATTTGGTCATTATTAATATTTAAAAGTATTGATGTTATATTCTTGGATTTATTTTAATTTAATAGATCTCTCGCAATTGAATGTATAATTTATTTGCAATACATTTAAAATCTAAACGGTTTACGTTCCGTTTGTCTTCATCACTGTGTAAAATACAATATAATTTTGCGTTCGAAGACTTTTGATCGTGTGTTTTGTTCTCGTTCCGATTATCTCTAACTTTACTCGGTGATCCCAACCCGATGCAGGTTTTAATAGTGTTTGTAGTCGAAGAGATTATGATATTCGTGTTTCATTCTTCTCCGGTCGGATTTTGAAAACAATCTTTTTCAACATTTACTATTTTTGAACCGCATTACTCGGGGTCGCATTGATTTTTCTTTTCGCATCCACGCTCTCCGACTGTTTTCACTACACTCGTTCCGAACAGTGCAGAACTCGTGCCGTATAACTTTGTTCTCTGCAAAAGGAGAAAAAAGAAAAAAAAAAAACCGTTAAACACCTATTCGTAAATATAACGCGTAAAACATCACAAGTATATACCATTGGTATTTCTTTGCTGCATCACGAAAGTCTGTGTTTATTTATTTTTTTTTTTCGATCGCTACACCTTTGATCTCCACTACGGGATACCGAACGACTCTCTTCGAAACGTCTCAAACAAGTTCGCGTACGTAATGTGCATCACGTAAAAAAATAAAACGCACGCCCCATTGTTTTTTTATTTTTTTTCTCTTTTCGCTCGGCACCTCCACCACCAGCATCACCACCATCACGTATTCGATATGTGGCGGGAATACGAACAGTCTAAAAGGTATGTAAAGTACACGATACGAAACATGTACGATGAAACCCGTCAGTAACGACACCGGAGAGGTACCGCCAAGAATATCATGTCGTTTTATTCGATTCGCTTCTCTACTAAACGTTTTTTTTCGTTTCCTTCGTACGTCGTCACCGTCTACTGGTATTGGGTTTTCTCTCTTCTCCCTGTAAAAGTCCATGGACTTTCGGTTAACGCGCACGCTGACGATCGTTCGGTACGTTTTCGCACACGATACAATACACAAACTATGATACGCGTGCCCGTGTGTGCAGGGGCGGATCTGAAGCTTAGTTAAAGGGGGGGGGGGGGGAGGCGAATTCCGTATAGGAATATCCATGAGTAATATATAAGTACAATGAGCAAGGTCAAACCTGGTGGGTGACCACCCCCAGAAATCCGTATATCAAATTCGGATCAAATTGTTATAATCCGTATACTTTAAAATGATCACAGTATACATTTTTCAACCTCCCCCCCCCCCCCCGCCAAAAATAAACATTTCCTGCTTTCGCACCTGCAATGAAGACTTGATGTAGTTTAAGTAATTTACGGAAAAATAAGTACAACACTTAGAGATAATAATAATTAATAATTATTAATTTTTAAAAATGTATTGTGTAAATGGTAAATCTATACATTAAATATATAAAAATAAAGGCCCGAGGGCCCAAGGGGGGGGGGCGATCGCCACGTTCCCCCTATAGATCCGCCACTGCGTGTGTGTGTGTGTGTGTGTGTGTGCGCACGGGTGCAACAGCGCGTATAAACTTGACCTGCACACATGCGCTCGGACGGTATTATTGTTTTACGATCCGTTAAACCGCGGTGGATTTGATATGTTTACACACCTTGGCGGGCGTTTGGCCGTCCGCCAGTTCGGCGACAACGAAAAGAGACAGTGCGCCGCGCGGCCGTAGCCGTTTTAAAACTGTCATCAACACGACCGTTCCCGCACCCGCAACGCGCTCACCCGTCGGCGCCCCGCTACCGTCGACAACGGTGACGACATCCTCTTGGACCGTTGTCGGTAGCCTTTCCATCCACCGCCGCCACGTGCGCAGCGCCATTGTTCTCGCGCTGTACCTACGCGCCTTTCGACGCGTCTCCTTCGCCGCGCCCGCGCCCCGGCAACGCGTTACGGGGGGTTGCCCGGCCGCGAGAGGGTGGCGCAAACGTCGTGTTCGCCGGTTGTCGTCGGCGAGAGGAAAAACTAAACGGGGCCGCAACCCGACATCCAGTACGCTTGTAATCCCGCAGGACAACAACAATGGTGATAATTGCAATCACAGCCGAGTAGCGGGGCGAACGGTTTTGAATACGGCACGCGTATTTCAATAGTATGGACGCACCGGACTTGCATACTGCAACAACAGACTTCGGCACGTGGATGCTCCGTTTTCCTACAACCTCAAATCGTGTACGTTCATCCCCCGGCGAGTAGAAGCGTCACTTGTGTTATACACCTAATTGACTCGAAATGTAATTGCTCAACTGGGATGATTTTTTTTTTTCTGAAGTACGCGGTGAAATATTATCGAGGCACAGGCAATTATTGTCATGCACAGACGTATAGAGCATGAGACAATACGTCACCATTTGGATACAGTTACTGCGTGATACGAAACGGTATATAATGTATATAATCAAAACAACCATTACACTGTTCAAAATCAAATCAAACACTG
The DNA here is from genome assembly GCA_034509805.1 of Sipha maydis. NCBI lineage: Eukaryota > Metazoa > Arthropoda > Insecta > Hemiptera > Aphididae > Sipha > Sipha maydis. The sequence goes on from JASXSY010001392.1 coordinate 75,378, forward strand.
TTTGGGAGTTTACACACATGTGGTAACTTAGTCTTATCGTGTCGTACCATACATACCGGGATGTACTCGTACGTCGCTGGCTACGTTCGTATGGTACTATTTCCGTAAACGAAATCCACTCGTTTCTGTTTTTCAGATCCCAGCGTATTTTTATTATTAGATTCTGAACGGAGTGAAGAATGTATTGATTTTACAATGATGTGTGTTTTTTTTTTTTTTTTATGTGTCTGTCGACACGTTTTGGGGCAGTAAAAATGCTTCGATTGCCTTATGTAGCAACTTTTCTGAAAGGAAAGTGAATCTATTTGGTACTTTGGGGGGTCAAAAGTTAAAAATTTCCAATATTTTTTAAATGCGACGGGAAAAACCATAAAAAAATTTGGGAAAAACGGGAGTTTTTACGCAAAACCAGTTTTTGACATAATCAAATTTTTATTTTGCTATAACTCAAAAACTAATCGATGTAAATACTTGAAATTTTCACCAAATGTTTAGATAAGCGTTCTCTATACACCATTAAATTTTCAAAGTATTTTGACTTTTATTAAGCTATTTATTAAGATTGGTATTTCTTTTATGCAATATTTTTTTCACAATATTATATTGATTTTTAAGCCACTTATAGTCATTTAAAATATTCGATTTTTTTACATTTTATTTTTATAATCGGTGATAAAAAAAATTTGGCTTCTACAAAATACTTGAAAATTTAATCGAAGATTCCACAGAAGTAGTTCTTAATGTCATTCAAAAATTATTAAAATCCATAGGCACAATTTTTTTTTATAAGCGTTTGAACATCGAATATTGACATAAAATTACATGTAAAATATAATATAATGTAGAATGTTCTAGACTGACAAATGATATCGGTTTTTTTAAAATGCCCTAACTCAAAAACGAAAAACCGCAACAACTTGAAATTATCATTAAATCTTTATATTGACGTTTTCTATACATGGTTAAAATTTCAAAGTATTTTGACATATTTTGACTTATTTATAGACAATTTAAATTTTCGGTTTTTCTAAATTTTTCGTTTAAAAATAAAATATACTTATATAATATTTATAAATAACTTTGTATTATATTCTAGACTAACATATGAACTCCGTTCAGAATCGTTATTCGTATACAATGATATCTATCATTGCATTCAAATTTAACAAATCCATTATAATAATGACCTATCCTATAAGCGAGGTGCACTCCACCCCTAACTGTACAGCAGAGCGAGGCCCATCCGGTTCTTTTTTTATTTTATTTATTTGTTTTTTTTTTTTGACATACTTATATCCAAAGACCTTAATAACTTAATAGGACGATCGATACTCAATTATTTATTATTTTACAATGTGACGCATGATTAACTTTTATTAAGACTTGATGCAACTAAAAACGGTATCTTTAAACAAGCTTAACTACGTCAGCATATAAAATACGCAATTTAACTAAAGTTCAAATAGAAACTTTAAGATATACAATCAAAATTTGAAAAAAATAGCAAGAAAAAGTAACATACTACTATTTTAATAACCAAAATAAAATAGTATTGGAAACATATTTAAGTGGTTAAATAGGTCACGTCGACCAGCAGTCGTTGTAACTGGATTTAGTAATTATAGAAACATATTAAAATAATAATATAATGATTAATTATAATAGTTGAATAACTAATTAACTATCGTCACCAGTATCACTCAGCCATTATAGGTATTAATAATTGCTTTAATATCAATATCGAGAACTTGCGGTTTGTTGGATTAATATCAAAACCAATAATGAAACCGCATTTTCAGCCTTCTCATTAATAGCACTGTTCGGGTGGAGTAACCCATGCAAATAGCTCCGGTCCCTTTAATAAGCAGTTATATTATTAAAGGGTAGCTTAAGTGAGATCGTAAAGCGTGACACACTTTTTTACATCAAAACTTGGATTTTTGTTTGATTTATGCATGGGAGAACTATTTACAAAATAATTTAGAACAATGTAGTATTTACATTCCTGTTATGCCTCATAAAAGTGTAAATAGTAAGTCCTATGTTGTAAGTTTTCGGCAACATCCCCATGAAATTCAAACTAAGACACATTACTCTTATCGTATAGTGAAATTCATCGGAATGGATGAACACGTAAGTTTACCATCTTATTAGCTTTTTCTTTTTTTGTAAAATTCTGTTTTCTGCGATTTTTATAATTGTTCAAATATAATGTTATATAAGTATTGCTATCGCTAAGTGAACTTTGTTTGCACTTCTTTCCCATTTCAAACGATATTAATAATGTTAATAACTATCGTTATTATCATTAAAAATATAATGTTCGTATACTGCAGTAATATTTAAACATACGAAGCAACAATCGACATAATGTTCTGTAGATTGGATTAAAATTATTCGAACATTGAAATTGGATAAATGTATTTCGTTACATTATTCTCTTTCCTCTCTCCACCTCATAACAATTAAATAAATAAATAATGTTGTTTTATGACTTGTCATAACTTGTTATTTTTTTCATCCAAGACTGTTATGTACATATAGTTAGAACTAAAAATATGCCCATAAGTTACTTACTCTGAAACAATTGTTTATTTGTTCTGTGAGTAAATAATATACGTTAATACAATTAAAAACCAAAATTCACTTGCCAATAAAATTAATCTCGACAGTTTTTACACTATTTTCTTCTAAAACTTTACTATTTCTATTTTATTAATAAAGACTACTTTAGCAGCTAGCACTAAAAATGTTCATAATTAATTATTTCGAGAAAATGAATTTTTTGATAATTCTTAAATAATTAGGTATAACATGAAATTATGTTTCATTACAATCTGCACACGCCATTTTATTTTACATGAGACGACAATATTTATGGTATTGTATTTATTAATTTTATTTTAATAATAAAATTAATTGAATAAGGTTTCAAATAATTTATAATTCCGAAAAAAGAAACAAGGGTTTAAAAAAAATTAATAAACTTTAAAAGGAAATCTTTTTATGGTTGGTCATTTATAATACCCAAATGTCTTTAAAATCGATATTTCATTTGATCCCGCCGCAAAATACACATTGTTTATGGTATAAAAAACTTTTCAAAAACGAAATATTTATTTTTTTTGGACTTATGATTATAGATCCCATCATAAAATACACATTATCAATGATGCAAAAACTTTTAAAAACGAATTTTTTTTTTTTTGGTTTTATTAATTTATATAGTTTTCAACGAAAATTTGTACAAAATTACAATGGAAAAAAAAATTATTTAATTTATATAACACGCGTTAATTTTATAAACTAAGGACTGTTTTTCCACTAAAGATGACCACGTTGAAGAAATTTGTGATTATAGTTGCTCAAATTATATATTTAACAGAATAAGACTTTCAATAATTATAGTATTAAACAACGAATTTATAACTAAATATAAAACAAACAATAAAATCATTAAGTTCCTGGAAACGTTTTAGAAACATGTTTTAAAAAAAATTCGATTTTAATAGTCTTAGATGAATTACTATTTGCATAAGCTAAACATAAAATTATCTGGATTTAATATAGAGAAATCCTATTGCCGGTGCACCTTGTATTCTTTGTATAAATTCAGATATTCGGATTTAAGACAAACCTTATTAATAATATACTAAGTCTCAAACGCGGACCTCATTAATAATTACGCAAATGATCAATAATACATCGTAATCTTTACGACAATATTGTGCAAATCATATTTAATAAATTAATCCTGGATTATATTGTTGACATAAGTACTATGTACAGTATTTAAAATTAATTAATTCATCATATGTATTTAAAAGAACGTGTGTCTCAAATAATTTTAATAAAATCATTCATAAATTAACAATAACTAAAAAAGGAAAAAAATTAAACAACAAAATATATTATTACAGCACCCATTATAATATATGTATCATATTATAGGGTATTAAATTATGTTATACGAAATAACTTTGATCAGAACTGCATTTAGATAAAAGTCGCATAGAGACAAATAATGTCCACCCCCCAATAAATAAAAAAAATAATAAACAATAATACTAAATTAATTTATAATTTATATTTAATAAGTAACAATCACAATTTAACAGATTACAAATTTAAATTTTATATCGTGTCCGCATTTCTATGACCAAACTAGGTAATTATATTCTACTCAAAATCAATCAATGTTATCAAATGAATAATTTTATGGTCGTTCAAAATGATTTTTCCTTGTTAACTTAAGTTAATTAAGTATGTTAGAACTCAGAATGGACTCAGTAATTTAACTTTAAGGTACTGTTTTTACAATATAACTAGCCACTAAAACGTATAAACAAAACAAATTTTGAAGTGTTTCTAGAATCTTGATGCCTGAGGCAATTGCTCCTTTTGCCCTCCCTTATATGTATAAACTCTTTCAAAACAAGTGTTGTTGTTGTTCTCAAGGTATCAACATTAAGTTATTTAAATTTAAAATATTTATAAGTATTATTGTTTTTATAAGTAATAAACTAATACAAAACAAAAATAATAAAACTATACACTTATACACTTTATACACCTCGGTGAGAATTCAAAAATAATAAGCAACTAATGAATCAAATTCAGAATCACTCTCGTGAACAAATATAATTAGACGATTTATGTCTATAAAAGGGATTCAATTTCAAGAATAAATCATTTTTGTACGGTAACGTTTGAAAAACAATAGTTTTTATAATCTTTGAATTATTATTCAAATTTATCGAAGTTGAAAATTGTTCAATAATTATCAAAAAAAAAAAAAATTATTCTTTAAAACTTGAAATCAATGTACCGTTGCTCTCGAAATAAAAATTCTGAGTGAAAAAGGTCGGGTAGATCAGTTTATATATCTTAAAATGTTTGATTAAGTTAAAAAACCAAATCACTTATAAAGGTAAGTTGTACTGTTAAAATTCTTACTTTCTAAATATTTAAAATTTGGAATCGTTAAAAATGTTGCGTTCTTACAGAACAAACTTCATTAAAATAATTCAAAACCATAAAATATCTATAACAAAATAAACAATATAATTTAATAAAAATTCGTCGAAATATATGATTATATTTTGTAATATTTATAAATAATTTATCACAATTTTATTTGTACTACAAATCAAATCATATTAAATACCTTGTAACCGATTTTTAAGTTATAAATATAAAAATTGAAAAATTCATTCCATAATGACTAAATAATTGTAGTGATTTTTTTTTATCGTAAGTCAACATATAATACTTAAACAGTCGTAAATTGAATTTTTTGTAAAAATGTTTAATTGTATTTTTTTATCAGTAAAAGAAACGTATTAAGATCTTTGTATCAAATACTGTTTGTCATATCAAAATTATTTTACCAACATTCTCGAATGAAAGCTAAGAAAACTTAAAAATTTCTTTAAATATTAATTAATCTTTTTTTTACTCAAAATAAATTTTTTTTGCCAATTACACCATGTATAGCTAACTTTAGTATAAGTCTTCAGTAAAATCATCAACTATTTATGGTTATTATGTTTATAATTAAATAAAAAAACCAAAATTCTATTATATCAAAAACCGATATTCCATACATTTTGTTGTTATTTTATAATTTTGCGTCAGTCATTATTTTATTATTAAGACAAATTTTAGAAAATTTATAAAATTATCTTCCTCAAGTTACTCAACATTTATCTCAGCATAGACTCAAAATAAAATTAATAATAATAAGTCGTAAGTAAAACAAAACAATATGTGATTATTAGAGGTAAGGGTTAGTACTTCGATTTAAATTTTAAATTGTTGCGATTTATTTTCTTTTCTTCTCAATTATTTACTGAGTATTGATTAGAACCTAAATTTTACACTAGTTATTTGGTGATGATCGGAATGCAATAAAGTTCACTGTAAAATTACATTTCAAATTCAAAAACAGTTTATCGGAGAGATCAATTTGATTTAAACACTAAGAACTAAATTAATGTAGAAAAATAATTTTTAAAATATAATTTTAAAACAGTATTAGCAAAAATGATAAATACAAATGTGTGTACAGTGAAACTATTATTTTATTTTACTTCTAATATAACATACAAATATACTCATAATATATTAAATATATTTATTTCCATTAATTATTAAACAATAATCATCTTACCGTACTAATTAAATCAGAAGCATAAAATTAAAATAATGTTATTATGAAGGAAAAATTATAATCATTTAAATTAAAAATTCCATAATATAAAATGAAAATGTTTATGGTAAATTAAATATAAATTAATTAATGATTTCATTAATTTTCATAAAATTATTTTGCATAATATAAATCCGAAAAGTGTCATAAGCTCTTTAAAGGTTACTGATTCAAAAAATATTATCTTGTAGTTAAAAAGAAAATTATGGGACAAGTAAAGTTAAATTAGATTTGAAAAAATAATACCTTTATTTGCATACAATGGAAAAGTATCATTGGAAAAATTCGATTTAGTATATGCTAATATTTCATTATTTTGTCTATTATATAAACAAACTGTAAATCGGAGAACTGAGTTAAGATAATTTAATTTGATACCCAAATTATTAGTATGATAATAATATGCGTATTAAAAAAGTTTTCAAAACAAATATTTTTTTGAAGTTATAAAAAAGTAATAAGTGGAATTATTTAGCGTCGGAATTTGCTATTTTTTCAAAATCATTTTAATATGCATATTATCAAATATTTAATGTTGCACAAAACATTTTTGTAAACTAATTCAGTATTATTTGTCAAAACAAGGTTTGTTATTAATATAAAATTGCCAACATTTTGTAATTAAAATTAAAATTAGTTTAAACGATAAAATCATTTTCTAGTTTCAAGTGGAAATAATGGAAAAGAAAACAGTAAAACGCTTTACTGTTGATGATTTTTTGGGCTTACTGAATTAAATCACCTATAATATATGCGTTAAAACGATAGTAAGTCATTGAATTTGGAAATCGAAACTTTAGGTATTTTATATATATATAATCTTAAATATTCGTGGAAATAATTAGTTAAGGCGTATTTAAAACAATAAAACCTTAAAACATTTTTAACGCAACGCAAAGTAGCTTAAGGTTAGCTAATCACATTAATTTTTTTTCAATCTGTGTTAAATAAATCTATGAAAAATAAAATGTATAAATGATAGTATTTAAATTAAACTGTATTATAAAAATATTTCCCTTTTTCTTAAACCACTAAATTGTTCGTGCTAATTGGTTTTTTTTTCCCTTTACTATGCAATAATCTGTTTTCACCAGACTGATAGCATAATATAATCTGAGAGATGGTTTATTTACAGTCTTAAATGTTATTTATCGTTATAAAATACATCTTACAAATAAGAGAAATGTTATAATTATCACGCAAAAACCATATGCATTTAACTCTTAATATTAATGTTACTAAGTTCATTATTTTTACATGAAACAAAGAACTACATCGCACGTTTGTTTCGATACTCGTGATCGACAAAGATAAAACATACCATTACATTATAACAAGGTATCAGAGGTAAATATTCGTGCATTCGATAGGAAATAAATATAAACTGAAGCCTATTGTCAACGACAGCAGGAGAAAAAACGAATGAAAATTATAAAACAGGTCCTCCACTGAACATTATTCTGTTGTATATTTTAATTTAATTTTAAATCTATTACAATTTGTATACGACACCGTATTTACATTCAACCCATAGCATATTACGCAAACTCATCCATCTGCTGTTTCTATCAAACTTTCTTATTTCGTTGTTTCTCATGATTTATTTCCAATCATTTAAACGACAATCGCAAGGTCTAGGAGCGAGACAAAAATGAATTTATAAACTTCTACGAAAGAAGTGAATCAGCGTTTTTACATCATCCTTGCCCTTCCATTATTCAGTTTTAAATCGCTGCAATATTTCATTCATAGCAATCGAAAAGTGATTAGGAAAACAAATGCTATGAATAATGTTTCTCTTCTGTATTATTAGAAAATAAGGATATTTTTACATGTAATTTTCCAAAATTGTGTTTCGTTCGTGCCAAGTTAAATTAAAGATGATAAATTCATTAGAATTAACAGGTGAGACTTACCTAATATTTTGTACATTATTTAACTGAAATAGAAAATTGTACTTTTTATATTTCTCGATTTTTTCCAATTAGTTATAGGCCAGCCAACCCTATTAGCTTTCTACACCTTGTAAAGATTAAAATTTCACTATGCCTTCAATAATAGTACAAGGGTGTATTTTATGATATGTTAATATGTAGTTGGTACGTTGTATACGTCCATCAATGTTTCCTGTTTCTATGGTTTCCCGAACAATTGTTGATTTTATAAACAATAACATACATATAATATGTTATAAGGAATATTATTTTTTATCTACAGCCATTTAGAGCCTACACTAATTTATAAGCTTAAAATTAAAATCAGTAAGATTTGCCAACATTTTTCTACATTATTTTACACTGCCACAAACAGTTTTCATCACATGGTAATTGGATTGATTAACACTAACACTCGTATAATAGTGATGTCACTTTAGTAATATTTTTAATTCTATTACTTATAACAAAATTAAAATTGAATAATTTTCTAATCAGCTGGAACGATATAATAGATCTAATGACGGTTAACTATTAAAATTAAACCACGATAACAACAAAGGTGAAAAGCTTAATTGGTTTCCATACCTGAATATTGACAACTGAATTGGTTCCCGTCATTCTAAGTAAGTGACATACATCATAATTGGTTCCCGATTAACACTTTCAAAAGAGACATAATATAATCTAATAATATTAATTAATATTATTATAACATAATTCCCTTCTTTATAAGTACGGGTGTATTAAATAAAATATATTCTCATTTAGATAAAAACCTAGAAATAACTGGCGTTTTGTTATCGATATGGACCGATACCTAGTCGTTATTAATTAGACGGTACGGCATTCAATAATTCACCGTTATAACCGCAGGGTGTACGTATATTAATTGTATTTGCATTTAAGACTTATGGAATATGGAATTTATGTAAAGTAAAAAAAATAAAAACTTATCATATTATTAATTTATAAATTTGGATTTCAAAAGAAGTTGGCAGACGACATTGACCGTAAATGATAAAGTAAAAATTATTTTCACTCAATTATAAATAAAAATAAATAAATATAAATTGTTAAAACTTTGCAATTAAATACAAAAATTTTAAGCTTAGAAATTACGCACAAGTATCTCAACCAGATAATAATATTCTATATTTTTTTTTTTTTAATATTTATTAGTAAGATGTTCTCAGTTCTATAATTTAAAATAACATAATTTCAATTAACAATAGTATTGTTTATGAATACCAAACATGGTATAAATATATATATATCAATATATAATATCAATCAGTATTTTCGAAAAAAAAAAAAATACAAATTTAAATTTACTGAACAAATATTAATAATCAAGTATAAAAATAACTCATTATTTCATCGAGTTATTGTTTTATTCTGAACTATCGAAGCGCATATTGTCTTCTATAAAATATTAAATTTGCATAAAATCTTCATTGATTTTCTGAATATTGGTCAATGAAGTGGCAGGCAAACACAATAACAATCACTTTGTGAACAATTGTCAATGGACAATGTAAAAAAAAAAATAAAAAAAAAAAATAAAAAAATAAAAAAAATAGTGACATTCTGATTCGTTGGAAAGATGTATCGTCTATTTTGAACATGACTTTTATTTTTTACACTCATCATTTGGCGTCTTTTAGATATTTTTTTCGTGCCCTTGTTGTCTAACAAGAGAATGTCCCCCAATGTGATGTATGAGACGTTGGTAGAAATTGATGTAACATTGTTCGAAAAGCCAAGCTGAACACATTGTTAATACGAACGGGTCCTGCGTGATCCAATATCTAGGGAATCACCGGCTATATAAGTAAACGTGAGAAAGAGATGAAATATGGTGTTCGAAGTAAATGTCAGTTCAGAATGATGAAATATTAGATAATTTGGGTTAAAACGACCGTTGAAAAAACATTTTTATTTTTCTTCACAGAAATATAATTTATTAGAAATTATTTTCGAAAAACGAATAGATTAAATGTCAAAACAATTAATAATCATAGAGCGTTTAACAAATCACAGCAAAGCCTTACACAAATTAAACACTTAGGATTACATAGAAAATACAACTTTAATACCGAATACGTGCAAATGAAATTAAGTTATATTATGAAATTGTAATACAAACTAACTTCACTCGTGAAAATGTGATGTGGTACCTCCATTTATTTAATTTTAATTTTATTATTTATAATTTCTGTTAAACCATAATGTAGTTATTTTTATTACATTTATACATACATATTATAATAACATAGTATATACCTTTCGATTTTAAACTATAATTTTTGTCCAAGAATTTTTATTTTAAATTTTTGGTTGTTCCTCTAGTTTAGGGTTGCCATACAACCCGGCTTAGCCGAGACTGTACCGATTTCGAGTATTGCGTCCCGATGTCCCGATGATTTGTTTCGGAACAACCAATTGTCCTGGAAGGAATCTTTAATAATGTATGTTTGTATTTTATTAAACTCTAGTTCAAAAAACCATAATATTATTGTCATGATAAAATAAAATGTTGAATAATCGACTGACGAAATCTGTTTTTAATTATTCTCCCGACTAAGTGGCTATTACTTTTGTCGAATACGTTCTTTGTATTTCCGTTTCCACATGATAGTTGTAGTTATCACTAAAGGAATCGACCATTATTAAATATTTTGTCAGTTGTAATGAGATAATCATAGTAGTGTAGTACTGTAATGTAGAGTAGTCAATGTTAATTTCAGACTTTCTATTCTAGATGGGGACGTCACAGTAGTAAATAAGTAATATATAAAAATATTTTTGTAATAATTATATTTGTATAATTAAAAAACCAATAAAAAGTTATGTCAACGAGGAAAAATGAAAAAAAAAAAATTGTCCCGGTTTTCGTCAAATAAAATATGGTAACCCTACCCTATAGTTATATATTAGAAACTATATAAGAAACATAGTTTAGTGTAATTAGTTAGTTAATTAACTGATATTATTACTATAGTTAATAGTTAGAGAGGAAGAGACTGTCCCTGTATCAACTGTGATGTTCGAAAAGTGATAGTAATTTTGTGTCTTGTACTTCAAATATATAACCGTTTATCATTATTTACACCTTCATAATAATTACGTGCAGAAACGAGTATAAAAAAAATATAAAGAGTCAAGACTGTTAAGTAGTATTATGATCAATCGTCTAGAATATTGAACATACCTTAAAAATAATTGAAATATTAAAAACAAAAAAATATAAATTAATGTGTGAGATTAACAATATAGTTATAAAATATTATTTGTTACATACATTACAATACATTACAAATATTACAGTTACATACATTCAATACATTTTGGATATTTATTATATGAATTAATAAAATATTTTTTTAATTTTTTCAAAGTACTCCATTTTACAAGCGAAAAAAACAAAAGAGTATGACAATTTTTCATTAAAAAGCACTGCTAATCATAATACTTCCTAATTGTATCATGTTAATTTTATGATTAATGATAGCATCCAGGTATTCATAACCAGAAAAAGTAATCACTGTTTATTATTGTAAACGAAAAGCGCTAGAATACTTAAGATTAAATCGTTGAAGTATTTTATTCAAAACTATATTTTAAATAAATAATTAATGATTATATATGGGTTTTAAATGTTTACTGTAAAATCATAAAATATTGAGATGTTTGAATATGTAAAATACTATTTTAGTTATTAAATATTAATAACACGAAATCAAGTTCATTCTCAGAATGTTTTTAGATTAAATTTAATGTACTTTGAAGTTTAATCTTAGAATATTTAACGCTCATTTTCCAAACAATGCAGATAACTTGGTATTTTTTTTTTATTTTTTTTAATTTTAAATGATAAATAATCTATTAGAATTTCAATAACTATTTTATATAGATATGTTTATGCGAGTATATTTAAACTTGAATTCAATCAGATAAATAACTATTAAATTAACATGTAGTCAAATTGTAAACAAGCATTATTGTTCTGAGATGGAGAAAAATTACCTGTATCGTATCTGTGTGGACACTAATCGCAAAATACATCCCTATTGCATATCCGTTGCACTGCATGGGGTAGTTTAGCTGTACTAAAATCTAATATTAATTAATACGTAATATGTTTGTGGCCATTATTTAACTACAAGTATATAAATACAAATTACATTCAACATACTAATAAACTAATAAACACTATTAAATATTCTTTAGCTAACTACTAAACTAGTACAGTACACTAAAAATCGAATGAAAGGCATTTTCTTTCAACGCAGTAATTGTTTGACCCTAGTCACTTAGGGTGTATAGTTACTGTCTAGATTTTTCTCGAGTTACTTGAAATCTAGAATTTAATGTTTTGATTAAAATAACAAAATAACATTACATTTTTTCGACGATTTGTTTTGTATTTAAGACATTAATCTGGAACGACACTATCTTACACCGCTAAGTAAATATTTATTTAATAACGAATTCGACGGTAGCCCAATCTAATGTGAACTTTGGATAACATGTTTTTTTGTTTACTACTTAAAAATTAGAGATGACCATCATGAATACACGTCAATGTCACCAACCACTTTTGAAATTCCGTCCACTCCCTCGTTCTATATACTTATACATATATCATATTTTATACCGAAACTATATCAGGAACCTGGAAAATTCTTAATGGAAGACCAAAGAGCATAAATCAAAATATATTGCGGGCCAATTAAAATTCTTGGTTTTATTTATATAGGTACTGTACACCATGAATATCTTCCTCTGTATAACTTCGAGTTATCAAAAATAAATAATGAAAATATTAATCCCTTATGCCTTAGCATTGAAAAAGGTATTTCACTCGTAATTATGTTCTATTCATACGCCATAAGTTTAGGAACGTGTAATCTGGTACCAGAAAGAAAGAATATAAATTCAACGTAATACGCATTACGTAGACTTTATATTCTTTCCACTACAGATTACGACTAATAAGATATGCCCTGGGCAGTTTTATAGAAAAATAGTAACACTACAGCGCCATTTGCGATTACAAACGCATAAATGTCACTTCTGCCCGAGTACTTATAGTGTTTTTATAATCGTTGCAGTATGTGTGTATTTGATACATCGTTTACGACGATATTTCCTCGGGTATTATAGGTCTCACATTGAAATCAAGTTTTTCATGATACACAGTCCATGCGTGGCGATTCTTACTCGAATATGTAATCTAAGAAAATGTGTCTTAATGTTCGATTAAAATGTTGGAACTGCGTTTTTTCTTTCGACTATTTATACAAATTACAAATAATCAATGTTTAGTTTGAATTATATTCCTGATTAAATTAAAGATTGCATCGGGTTCGATCACAGGTACAAAATGTAACAGAAAAAATTATAATTTTGTCAATTTTGTAAAATAATTTACTGATTCATAAGTTATCTAACGAAGCAGTTTTTTGTAACACGTTTAGAGTATTTACAAATTATAAATTATGAAATATATTTCAAATCAAAATCGTGGTAATATACAACTACAACCTTTGTTTAATTTATAAAATACTCAATGATTGAATAAACAAAAATCTGAATAAAAAATTCGGACTGATAAAAATCCTAATCCAATGGTTAAAATTTATCACATCTCTGAAATCAATGAATCCTATGGATGTTTTTGGAATACTGCAGTGTTCTAAATAATGTTAAACTACTATGTACCATTACGTATCACAAAATATTACGAAACATTTTTCGGTCAAAATAGGCATGTACACGGTAAACTTACGTGAAATTAATATCTTCTATCTGTGGTATCAAAAATAAATAATAAAATTGAGTATTCGGTTTGAAAATGTTACGACTTACGCCGTAATCGTTGTTCCGAGATGAAGTATATTAATAGCACTGAAAAATAATGTTTTTATAACCGAGAAAAGAGATTTAATATAAGATTTTCTATCGTGTGACTTAGATCATTTTCATGGGATTCATGGGAGCTCGTAAGAGGTAGAGGCTGATACGTAGTATGTATGTTTGTTTTATAATGAATTGACCACATATGAAAATATAACTTTACAAACAAATTTTTATAATGTACTCCACATTTTACATATTAACACGTGTATTTTGTACGTGGCATAATTTACCTATAAATCTATATATCTATATCCAAATCGATATAATACATTTTCTCAAATGGTAATTTTAGTGGAATAATTAAATAGTTTAAACAAACCACATTTTCACGTTTTTGGTCGATTTATCCCTGCAGTATACTCCAAAAATGGTATTATTATAATCACCTATATAACTATTGTCTTAATAGTGTCATTCATTTTTTGTGTATTATTTCTTAATGTTTATTTCATAAAATGCATGTTTGTGGCCCTACATGGAATGTTTATGTATAAAAAAAAATAAAAATAAAAAATATGTGTTATGAAAATATTTTAACAATTTATTTCGTATTTTAATACAGTATTGCAATGCACATAGAGTTCAATAAGCTTGGAGCAAATATGTTGCTTTGCATTACCTCAAATCTCGTATTGATATAACAACAGTGGTTTTTTATTCACAAGGAACGCATTATAAATCTTCACTAAAAGTATCACAATAAGTACCTCAACCGATCAGAAAATGATCACAGAATTTTTTGTAAGTATACTTAGATTATAAAAATTATTTTTTTATGTTATTAGTTGTGTATTCAATATTAACAAAACACTTGGAAATAATGATATGTATCAAAAGTTTTTATTTATTTTGACAAAACTAGAAAATTCTTTTTTTTATAATCTTAAAACTTTAAAAAATATTTAAAGACCCAACATAACTTTATCAATTATTTCTATTTTAATACATTAAAATGTAAGAGAATTTATATTACTATTTGATCAGTATTTAGCCTATTTTGGCTACAGAAAATATTTTAACTAAAAAATTTTCTTCTCAGGAAGAAAACTTTTAAAATTCTGTTATTTGATTTTATTACATTTAAATAAGTGAATTTATGAGTATACGTTTAATCTATTAACTACCAGAAGAATAAAATTATAGAAACCATCGTAATTTCGGAAGAAATATGTTTAAATGTGATTGTCACTTAAGTATGTATATATATATATATATAAATAATATATATTGCACATGGTTTTTAAAAATTTAAATTTGCTTCTAATACATATAATGGTTCAATATTTATCATCGAACTACCTATATGTATTTTTCTAGAGTGATATAAATAATAAATAACAAAACATTTGAAAAAAAAACTATGATAAGGATGTCGGCTCCATTCACTCTAAGGATGCCTCTGGTTCACTTATTCTTATAAGAATATTTATAATAACAAATATATCTCACCTCACTTGAATTTGAGTATAAAATTATTTTTAACAACCAAAATATTTCATAACAGTATAGGTTTTTGTAAAATTTACTTTAATATTTATACTAACTGTACCAGAACCATAGTAATTCACTGATATCTTGTTGTAAGGTGAGCGAAGCGAAAGGATTGCTCAATATAAGGAATCGTTGACCGGAAAGAAGTATTTTTTTTATTTTTATTTATTTATTTATTTTTATTTTTCTTGTGTGTCTGAACGAAATTTAACCCACTGAGACGACTAAATCGGTTGTTTAAATTTTAGAATTTATTTATTTTAATACAATACGAGCAAGTAATTCAAGAGAACATTCGATTTTGTACAATGACTTGATAGTTATTACTTGACATTAATGATACATACAGTTGTATATTATGTATATTATATCGAACGTGAATCATAAAATGTTCATGGATCAATGAAATTCAGTTTTATATAAAATCCCTACGGGTTCCTTAAAAGCTTTTTTGACCAACATATCGATGTTGTAGCTAATGTTACTATTTGTTCAAAATATCTCTCCTGCGGGGACGTTAATGGATTTCTCAAGATAACCACAATCCAAGTGGACACTTCTAACAGTAAATAAAATTATTTGTAATTCATTTGGAGAATCATTGTTATACTAATTCAAACACTAATTTAAAAATTGTACAGCTTTATTAACACTAACACTTTGTCTAAATAATTATAATCATACATTGCAACCACAATATCACTACTCGACTATATTTTTAATATAATTATATTATGTTATAAATATATATTTTAATTATATATATTTAACTAAAAAAATAATTAATTTTTGTTTACCATTAATGGTTGACAACATAAGATGAATGATGGTACTAATATATTTTAAATTAAGTTTGGCGTTTCCTGACCATTTCATCGATACAAAAATAGCTATGTAGTAAACTAATTATTTTTCAATTTTAATTAATGATTTCATTAATGATAATTTATTATGAATGATTTGCGATTTTAAACGATTACTTATAACTTATAACCATATTTTTGATTCTGTTTATCCCGATGGTAAGTGTGAAATAGAGGGAATATTTTTACATTTTCAGTTTGTTCTATAGATCTATTTAAGAGTGTTTGCCAGAATTGCATATTTTGTATTGATGAAAGTGATAAAATGTTGACAACATATTCAGTAAATAATTTAAAATTTCAGACTAATACACGGATGTGATTTTCACAACGGTCACGAAAAATAAATATATTTCTTCTTCTAAATTAAATGTCTAAGTGATTGTACCGTAAATGATCACTACAGGTTTTTAGTATTTTTCCAAAACTCGTGAATAATTTATCGTAAAAAAGAGTCAATATAATACCGGCAAAGGAAAACGATTTAAAATAAGTTACAGAAATAGGATTTGTATGATAATATTATACATTTTAAGAGAAAGATATAAGTGAAATGGTTCGATTCGTAAAGTAGGCATAAAATAAAAATACAATTCCACAGACAAAATAATAAGAGGAATCTAATTTAAATGTTTAAAAACTGAAAAATCAATCCTGTTTAATTGATTATAGTAGTTATGAGTGTATTAAATACTGGTATCGATTAAAGCTGAAAAAGTATATCCTTCGCTAAGTTAATAATATCACATGCTATTTATTATTTTGATTTGAACTATTGTTGCTGAAGATTATTACTATTTACGATTTTTAAAAATGTAATTATGTACCTATTACAAAAGATATAATTAATATAAGCATTTCAAGTCATATTTTTTTTCTATTCCCATCAAATTTTTCGTTCCATTTCGTATATTATTCAGAATTACGAAATTATGTATCATTAATAAAAATCATCAATAATTTACATATTTTTTTTTTCTACTTATACAATACTGCGCCATTTTAAGGATTAATATGTGAGTGATTAACTATTTATGTAATATGTTTTTTAAGGGCAAATAATTTTAAAATGAGAGTGGTATAACTGACACGTCCGTTATACACCACTTAAAATGAATAAATCTTCGTGGGACAAACTACATAGTGCTCATAATTAAATTAAAACAAATACCCGTTCAAACAAACAATAAGTCCAACTATACAATATAAGGCGCTAATAAATCCGGATCTGAGGATCAAATTAAGTATCGACTGCTTAAAAAAAAAAAAAATTCACCACTCGTTTGAACTCATTAACCGGTGCTGCGAATGATGTACGAGCGAACTAGCTGCTCTTGATACAATATAGCTGTTGTGGTCAACGGTGTACGTACAATTATAATATTAGCGGCAAATGAACAAATATGACCGCCGACCGAGTTCAGCGGCCACGGGTGGGTAAAAGCTGATTACAATATTAAAGTTGATCTCGGACGGACTCGCAAAAACGGCCGTGGACGCGTTAGTTGTGTACACGTGCACAGAGAAACGATTTTCGTTGACCACTGTCCAATTCTATATTTAAGCTCGCGGTCTTGAGGTCCATCTTCGCGCGCGTTATTAGCCTTATTAAGGAAAGCCTATCATCAATGCCGAGCAACCGTTTAAGACCACGGTCCCGGAGCCGTCGACGTTCAGCACCAGTGGCTATATAACATTACGATATTGGCTTTTTTCCAACCGTTTTTGCACCGGTAGGTACACCGAAAACCTTGGGAAAAGTTTATAACCCATAACTCTTGGATCGCCCTACACGCGTATCATTATAGTGACAATGAAACACTGTGCATTAAGATGCAGCGAGCGGTGCAGGAAGTTAAAACATAAAAACAATTTAAATCAATACTCCTTTAATTGACTTTTAATTTTAATTCGATTAATAGTTTTGAGGACGTTACTTTTCATGCGTAAACTTGAATTAATTTATTAGTAATAATCATATTGTCATCTTAAAACGTTAAGGCATACTTCGGATGTTTGAATGAGAAATAGTAAATGAGATACTGTGAATAAGATTTATATTGAGTAGATGATCATACTGAAATAAAATTAAAATATTAACTATAATTACATTACTTAGAAATATTTTGCAACTCCGACTATTTACTGTATTGAAAACGAACAATATTGCCTTAATTGTTTATTTATATCTCATACACGATTCGCATGAATTTGTAAAAGCAAACAGTTTATTCATTTTACTGAAAAATGCATAATTTAATATTTATAAAACAATTATTCGATGTAGAAATAAATGTTTTTTCATACCACCTTTACAATGATTATTAGTCTTTAACAATAGGATTCAGCAAAACCTTTTGTGTTTAAATCGTATATTTCACTTATATCGCATACGAATGCAATGTAGATGCAGTATGAGTAAAAATAATATAATTCATAAAATAAATCGAAATAAACCGAGTACATTACAATACTTCAAATCATAACATCTAAAAAAAAAGTATAAAATATTTCCATTGTAAAATGATAAGTTTTTAAACCATACTATGAAATATTATAAATTATGATTTACTGTAAATAATTTTTATCTTTTATCCATAATGTATTTACCTACATAAATAACGAAAATATTGATTTGACACTATTTTAAAACCATATTATTATAATGTTCTATTGTGAGCACACATATTTTATGTGTGCCATAGTATACATACATACTATTTTGTGCCAATAAATAATTGCACCAGTAAACTTTATCAATTTCAAATCTATACTTTATCAAAAAATAGATTATAAGTGTTAAATTAAACACAAACAATATTTTAACCATATAAACAATGAGATACATTTATCTTTTTAAAACAAATTCATTGTTTAATTAAATTATAAAGGTGCCTAGTGATTGTGTTAAAACATAATATACCTAGTATTGAATTAAAATCAATGATTTTACCACCAAAATTAAAAAATATAAAGCACATAAGTATAAACCCATACAAAAAAAAAAATACAATAAATAAGTATTTGTAATATTGCTATCGAAATTCGTATTTTTCAAAACAAAAAAAATTAAAAACCTTCTAACGCGTCTAAGATATAACCCAAAAATAAATAATTATTTAGTGAACAAATGTTATCAAATTACTAATAAAGTTCTTAATGCTTGGATAGTAACCCTTAATTGGATATTTGTTGTTAACATACTCAATTGTGATGCATTGACAAACATAATTTCATTTAATAATCTTCATAATATCGACAATATTTTCGAATAATTTTTCGACAACTATATATAAACATTAATATAAATTATAATTTATACTTATTAAATCAATTTTTATTAATAGGTACTGCAAGTAATTGCAATGGCTATTGAATCGATAATCTTAATTAAAAATAAAAAAGGAAATTATTAGTTGGTTGATGTATCATTTTTAATTATTATATAATAAATAATATAATGTGAGATAAATATTATTCATAAATATTTGTGTTTAATAGGTTGTAAAGCAATATAAACTCCATTACCAACTACGAGTCTGTTAATGTCCTTTACATTCACTCCCCATAAAATATTTTATCCCGTGTTATATATACCAATGTCATGTTATAGTTGTAGTATTATACCTCTATTATTATAATATATAATGTTATTTAAATGCGACATTAAGTGTATGAAATATAAATAAAAAAATAATAAAAGCTAAGCTCGATAAAATAACACTGTGAACAGGGAATCACCAAGAAGTTTATTTTAACTGTCTAAATCTGCGGGTCTTATCAAGTTTATCACAAGCCATAAAAATATATTTAAGAAAAGTGTATTTCCTTTTTAATTTTATTTAATTTTTATCACATTATTATACGATAAGTTTTATATTTAGTTTTTAAAAGCGTAACAATCATTAATTAAAACAGATTTAATTCTAGGACTTTTCATTTAAAATGTATACTAAAAAAATAATAATAAAATACTTTCATTTTATTTAAATTTAATATTCTACCCCTTTAGTTTCATTTAATATAAGTTCATCAGTTATGATAAAGTCAATAATTTTCAGTGAATATTTAAATCTTTTTTTTTTTTTATAAATTTTATTTGCTATTACATTACATAACCATAAATTAATTTTAGTTTGTAATTTTTTTAATAAATTATTAAATCTGTAGTATCGTTAATAAATTGCTTCCTCAAAAAAATCATGTGTATTATGTATACTTGTACGAGTACATAAAAAACACCTATTGTTTTAGATTTCATTTATTTATCGTATAGCAAACCATTTAAACATTAACAACTAATAAATATATACATAAAACATAACTAAGTCGCAAGTAAAAGTTTAGAATAATTAAATTACAATAATAAGAGTTATAATATTATTATTTATAAATTTTGGTTTAGATTGATAGGGTATAATTTTACATTTGGATGTCCAAGTTTAAGGTCCACACGACTGCTTCCGGTGTGGCTATGTGAAGGTTGTTCATGCCTCCGTTGAATAATTTTCCTGGATATTCTTCAAAAATATGTTCGATTGTTTGTATCGCACTTCCGAAGTCAAATTCTAAACCCAGTTACATAGCAATTGTCCAGTTGTATAGTCGCTTGTTATAATTCTATTCAAAGTAACCCAGTCTCTGCGGTACAAATGAAACCCAGATTTTCTGGTCGTTGGATTTTCAATTGTTTTGAACTGTAAAAGATTATCTGAATAAAAAAAATGATATAACTACATTTCAACTATATTCAAATAAATTATAATCTTAATTGTATTCTGCAATATAACCAATACATGTTTAAACACCAATGACATATTTTAATATTTTAATGAAAATTATTAAATTAATATATAGCGGAAAAATAACTTAACTAAACCTAAAATTCAAATAGATTTTATTTTATCAAAGAATCATCAACTACGTAATTATAAAATATATTCTATACCATAATCGATTTTATGTTCAATCGTTTAAATATTTCAACAAAAAAAATCGATCATTTTAAGAATAAAATATTACAAAATATTATCTTTCATAAATCGACCGAACGTTTAGCTGCATTACTGGAAATATTTACAAACGGTCCGATATAAACGTTCAACAAACGCAATTTTCACCGACTTAAGAATATATCCATTCACGAGTGTACATGCAACGTGAGAAATAAAATATTGTGCGCTGAGAAAATGTTTAAAGAACGTTAACGGATATTGAGTTATACTACGAGTGAAAAATGCATACGCGTGAAGCGAAACATAATAAATTACATTAATGTATACGCGTCAGCTAATGCGTTAAAATAAAAAAGTAGTGTAATGCGATATTGACTAGAAATAATACATTCGTACAGTAGTATTATGGCAAACGAGAAACAAGTAGTTTAATGCGTTTCTAGTGGTTAATATAGAACTCGACCGAGTATAAATCATTTCCATGTATCGCGTTTCCGATAGTTAAAAAGGTATTCGTTATGTATCAATCGACGAAATAATCTCTTCGTCAAATTTACGGAAGAAAGTACATTTATTTTACTTTTTCTCAAGATATTAAGCCAACCTCCATCACCGTGCTTACTGTGTATTTAGTAACCTGTTACTCGATACGAGACCCTAGGACATAAATTATTATTACGAAACGTCAGGATCAAACGATATCAACCGAAAGCAAATTAATTGGTGCTCGATATATTATAATTAAATTATATATTACCTCTTAAAAGTGTGAAACAAAAACGATATGCACATTTTCCTAACCAAATAATTCCTTTACGACGACCGTTTCTATAACAGTGAAAAATTATTTGTATCAACTCAACGAATTAATAATTGTAATAATTACAGTTATTAATACGTTCAGTATAATAAATAATTATATAATTATATAATATTTAAGTTCAGTATAATAATAATTATTATTTTTGTGGTATTATGTCGATTGAGGCCACTAATAAGATACACTGTTTTCTTTTTTTTTTTTTTACAATATTTAATGAAAAATAATTATTTATTTCACATAACAGCAACTGTACCAAATTTTAGTTCGACAGTCTAGTACCTAGTAAAATGTTTTTGATAATGAACTATACTCTATTTGTATTGAAATATTTAAGAAAAATAAATTATATTTTCAATTTGAATAATGTTAAACTTTCAATTTTTTTTTTTTCAAATACAAAACGAAACAAAATATCAAAATCTTTATTTACAGGTTTCTGCATTAAAAAATGTGTAAATATATTATAAGTTGTATAAATATACAAGTTTAAAGAAATAAATATATTATTTTAGAAAAAAAGTGTTGGCTAAACTCATGAATCGTGTAATAAATAAAAACAAATTAAATATTTTTGCAAAATAAACATGAAGCAATACATCACTGTCATCAAATTATATCGATAAAAGTTATTTTATTTTATTTTTTTAATACTGTAAAGTACATTTTTGAAAAAATTATTGTAAAAATAAAAAAAATTGTACTTGTATTTGTAATTTTGTACTTGTAGTGATACAATTTCATTCACAATAATATTAATATATTCAATTCATTTTTTTTTCGAAAAAATGTTCTTCTTACATAGTTTTATTTAAATGAATTTACATCAATCGACATTTCGATAATGTATATTATTGAAAAGGACAGTACGACTTTTTATAATTAATTTATTACCACTACTACTATAATTGACGACAGAGTTTTATGTTTTTAGAAATAAAATTATTCTGTAGATATTTATTTTTATATAAAAAGATATATTTGATCATTCAAAAAGTAATATATAATGTTCAAAACTAGGAAAAAAAAATAATATATAAAAACAAATAAATATCCATTCATGTTATTTATACTTAATTAATGTAATGTGTTGATGCACAATTTTTACTTAAAATATTATACTTAGTGCTTGGATAATACTAAACTAAGAAAATAATACAGAAAAAATTATATTGTGTAATGTTATATCCGTTCTATTTTGATCGTTTACAAGCTTGTAATTTGAAAACTATGAAGATCATTAAGCTTTTTCAACCTCAAAATTACAAACAAATCAAAAACAATTGTCTACTTGAAATTTAAAAATTAACGAAATACTATTATTTTAAACACAAGAAAATTTAATTTTTAGCGATAGGTTTTTCTTTTCGTTTCGTATACTAAGCATTCTCTTAATTTATTTTTTGCTCAATGAAAAATAATATTAACGCTCATGCTAAACCAACAGACATTTTTAATGTACAACAACTGAGTATTTAATACTTTTTTTTTTTTATTTATTGCTTTTCAATCGAAAAGCGTAGAAATCGAAAAGCGTAGAAAAACCCCGAGGACTTGTATTTGTGTGTACATAAAAATAATAACCTTTTAAGCAAAACACACCGATATGTAAATATTACAAATT
Organism: Sipha maydis; assembly: GCA_034509805.1. NCBI lineage: Eukaryota > Metazoa > Arthropoda > Insecta > Hemiptera > Aphididae > Sipha > Sipha maydis. Next base: position 99,201 of record JASXSY010001392.1, read on the forward strand.
ATGTATATATAAATATATATATTAAATATAACTCAGTCCGTCAGGCTCTGTTTATAGAGACATACTCGTTCACATAAACGAACGGTATTAAAAGAACTGTAGAAGGGCACACGATCCGGAATGCGTCTAGGACTCGGTTTTAAATGAAAACGCCATTCCACACCATGATGTTTATTCCAACCGGGAAGAGAGATATTTTCTATATTTTGAACGAATAATGATAAAAAAAAAAAAAAAAACCTGCACATTAAAACCATTATTGCTTACATTCATTTTTCCCGCTCTTTTAAAAAGTTATTTGTTCGTTCTCGACAACGCGCATGCCGCATATGTCGACCATGCATAACGCATAGTCGTCATAGCGACTGATTTTTTTGCCACAACAAATGACGAGTACGCGCACGCATATTAGTGTGTGTATGTGTGTGTGTGTGTGTGTGTGTACAAAGACTAGTGATAAGTACCTCAAGTATTTTAAGTATTTTTTGTGTGTGTCGTTTAATCATTTTCACTAATTTACCGGGGAAAAAATATTCCGAAAATGATCTACACGTAACAATATAACAACAGTATACGAGTGATGAAGTTGAAACATTTGCAGTCGTTGACACAACAGACGGAGGTAAGTAGTCTCCAGGCGATAATATAACGTAGGGAATGGTGAATGAAACTTTTTGAAAATTTCATTGCTGTCAACAACACAATGTGAATATTCATTTCAAAACACAAGTGACGTATTTGTTACATTTTGTTTTGGTGTGAGAGGAGTGAGAAAAAAGCACTCGTCTGCGTGGACATTTTTAGGTTAGAAATGCCGGTTTCAAATAATTTCTTTTGACAAATAAAATGTTTTTAACAGAATATTTGATTATGTAAAACGGGGAGTATATTTTATTTTTATTCCGAAAAGAAGTAATACATATTTCTTTGAAGAGTACGATAATTTTAATAATAAAGTCAGATCATTCGACAAGTTTTCTACGGTCATGGTATTACAAAATGAGTTCAAACTTCGTTTATTAAAATATTTCGTCAATTATAAACAAAACGAGCATATTTATATCATATTTTGTAAATATTTAGTTTTATTTGTATAATAGATTTTTTTTAGGAACAAATTTACTTATTTTAGGAACCTTTTTATATAGTTTATGGTTTTTAAACCGATTCTTACTAACATTTTAATAGTACATGGTGTAAAAATATATTACATTTTGGGTGTATGTATTTAGTCAATTTCTTATAAATATTATTTTTTTAAATATCAAACCATAGTGATTCGACAATGATTTCTTAATCTTTTCTTAATGTTATGTCCATTCCCTGAACTAAAAAATAAAACACATACTTTTTATTGTTTTATGTTTTAAAGAAAAACTAATGTTGAATATTTATAATTTATTTTTCAACTCTAACTGACCCGTTAACCGTAATAACTTGGCAACTATTTTTTTTTATGTTCACATTTTTCAGACGATATTTTTGGCATTTTTTTGTTATTATTTTTTATTATTGCTTTTTATGCTCGTTTTGTAGTATAAGATAGACGCATAGAATGAGTAAGTGTAAGAACAAATCGGAGAAAGATAGTGACTGAGAGAGAAAGAGAGAAGAGAATGAAAAAGAGTAAGATAAAGAGATTGAATTAGAGGAGAATCATGGTGATATCAATTGTGTTTTCTCTGCCTTTTTCTTAAACACATAACAACTCATTCGTTAATAATTTTTAAAAAAGATTTCATTCCAACAGAAATAATATTCAAGATTTAAATTTGTATTGTTTTTTGGTCAAATGTTATGTATTAAAAGAAACCCTACTTCTATGTCCATTTATATTGTTTCTTTTTTGTTTACAAATATAATTAAATTTTTGTGTGAAAAAACATGAGAACAGAAACAATATTATAACACATTAAATATATATACCAACTTATAAATAATCTAATATTATATCCGTATTATTTTATTTTTTAAATTAATTTATTTTTAAAAATTATTTATGGATATCTCAATAAGGTAATACAATTATTTTGAAAACCGTATTATAAAAATTGGTATACATTTTTTTTTTTTTTTTTTTTTAACACAATTAGTTTAAAGCCATACTTATGGGTATCAATTTGTCTTTAATTTAACTACTCGTATACAAGATTAAAAATGGAAATATATTTTTATTTTACTAGAGAGTCATAAATTGTACACTTAAAATGTACCACAATTTAGAGACATCACAGACTATAAACTTTATATCATCCGATAGTTTAGTCGGGTTGAGCTGCTATCGCGCACATTGGGCCAACTAAACAGTTTAGTTGATGGTGAGTACGCAAACTAGCTAATGGTCCGCCGACTGCTCTGGAAAGATTTTTCTAGTTGTGCTGACTTCTGCAGACGAAGGCAGTCTCTTTTTAGTATGCTTTTCGCTTAAAAATGCTATCAAGAAATGTTATTATTGCATTAATACAACAGAGAAGGATTATGAAGAGAATGAAGAAGAAAAAAAGAGAATATTGGGTGCATCCGATCTATAGTAATAGATTATTACAGGGAAAATTCACATCAGAGTACTCTTTTAATTGTTTTTTATATAGCGCTATCTTTTTTCAATTTCCGCTATCAAATTTTCAATTGACGTTTCGGCAAGCGTCAACATCGTGCGACAACGTACTACCTTCCAGCACCAAAGCTTTGGCGAATTGAGTTTGAAAATTAGCAGAGTGCGCACATGAAATGATCACCATATTATTTAAGCAGTCGGCCGATAGTTGACCAACAGTTAAGTTTGAAGACAATCGTGTAGTCTATCAAACTCATTTATCGGCCGATTTTAAATCGTTAGAATGTGCGCTCTTGCACATAACTTTGTACTGATTAAGAAACCGACTAAACTATCGGCCGATATAAAGTCTGTAGTCTGCGATGTCTCTAAATTTTTTTTTTTCATTTAATTTTAAAGCTTTCAAGAAATATTAAAATTGTTATTTTAAAAGATTTACTACCTCTCAATAGTTGTATTTAAAATATAGTTTAATTTATATTTCATATCTATAATTTTAAAACTGTTATATATAACCAATGTTGTGATTACCAATTTATATAATGTTTATAAACGTAAGAAACTGTTTTACCTTCTATATAAATCACAACAATAAAAAAAAAAGTATATTTTTATTATTTGTACTAGAATTTATTTAACTTCATTACATTATCATAGTTGAATAACATATGTTTAATTCTATGGCCAATGTTTTACAATGAAACATAAAGTAGGTAGTAAAAATTAACTTTGTTTGGTATTAATAATTAATAATCACATAAATATTTTTATAAAAGATTTTATTTATTTTAATTTTGTTATTAACGTTAAAATTGTATTGTTTTCTTAAAAGTTTTCGTAAACTACCACAAAACATATAACGCTTATAAAAACACTAGTTATTGATTAACATTTTTAATTTGAAAAATATACTTATTGTCTAAATTGTTTGATAAATATATATTATACATCCGTAGTTTATTATTTAATTTAAATAAATATAAATTATATTTTCAAACATATTTATTTTCAAAAGTAATAAAATTTTTAATGATTACCACTGTACCCATTATTTGGTATTTAAACTTTATGAAAAATTATTTTAATTTTGATTAAAAAAACATTTTAACAGTTTCAATTTTTTTAAAAAACCAAAAAATAAGTTTTAATACACAGAATACAAAATTTTATGTTTCCAAAATTGAATAAAAATTCCAATTTATTTTTTTAAGGTACTAATTTTCAGTTGCTATGCTATAAATATTTTATCAAAACTTATTATAGAAAAGATAGGAATTTTGTGGTAGTCTATATTTCTTGAAGCATGTTTAAAGTATTTAAAAAAATAAAAATAAAGATACAAATTAAAATAAAGCATTTAAAAGTATTTGTTCACCTATAAAGTCGCTTTGTGAATTATAATTTTTATATTAAACATCATGTAATTTTAAATAACTTATATAAAGTATTTATATAAATAAAAACTATAAATGAATCACACTTCGACAAAAAATTATTTTAGACATTTTATTTACCCAAATGAGATAAATAATCTACTGTAAATATTTACAACAGTACTCTGATTAGTTTACTTCATTTTGCAACAGGCTCTTTGATTAATTATAGAGGTAGCGTATGCGGGAATCTCAGGAAAAATATTATAATCATCCTGGTGAGCCAAAAAGTAAGAAATAAATGTAACACTGAACGTTACATTTAATGTAAAATACCGTCTCAGCGTTGCCGGAAAATTGTATGACGAGTTTTCGACCAGTTCGCAAGCACAGAATAACCGTATGGTACATATTATATTTGACGCCACCGACAGCTGTCGTCATGATCTAAATAACATCATTATAATAAATGTTAATTGAACGTTGTCACACTTTAACCGTCATCTTCGCCGTTACAACAATACCGTAGTGACAGTGACGCCGTCGCGATGACGGTGGCAGCGGGAGTAATGTATTTATTTTACGTGTCTGAAAACAGGATGGGCCTTACCAAGTGCTGGCAGCCACGTGGTCGCCAAACAACCAAAAGCTAGCGGTGTGCAACAACGACCGGGTTGTGTTGCTGTTCGACGAGGACGGCGTGAAAAGGGACAAGGTTTCCCACTAAGCCCGTCGAGCATGGGGTAAATATACAAAGTGCACTAGCTACTATGAGCCAATATAATATATGTATACAAAGAGATCTACGCGCGAGTGAACTACTAATGACCGTATTTAGATACGTTACAACTTACCCAATCTCTCTTTCTTTCTTACTCCTCTCTCTCTCTCTCTCTCTCTCATACACACACACGCATACACACACACACACACACACACACACACATACGTACGTACGTTTGTAGTAATGTAGTAATATACAGAGGGGGGTATATATATTGAGTAAAGTTAGCAATATTCGATGAAGGGAAAAAAGACCTTTGACCAATAGAGACTATAAAACCGTACCCTAGGAGTTCCGTTGAACAGTTAACCCTCTTTCCGTTCACCACTCCTTTGTTTTAATTAGTCTATTTTATTTTTATTGAGGTACACTTACAAGCACCACAAACACCAATAACCAACCAGTAGTATGCAGGACGTGCACCGATATATATCCCACTGGAAAGATTAAAAGTTACGTGTGCAAAAAGTTAGTGAGTGAGAGAGAGAGAGAGCCTATCAGCAAAATAATCATTTACGAAGCATAGTATTTTGACTATTCATTATAAGTGCATTATTATTTTGTTACTGTTTGAAATGTTTGACGAACGACTCGGCCTCACGCTGTTAAGCTAAAAAATAAAATCGTAAATCCTGAGTGCTATAATTTATAATTATTCCCCAGTGACTAGTGCAAACATTTTATTAATTAATCATCTAATATGAATTCGTGACATTATTCTAAATAACTCTTATGTTAGATATTTTTCTTTATAAGTAAATTAATAACGGAACGTCACTTGAAATACAAAGTAATCACTTTTGCTAATTTAACTAAAATTCTATTATTTCGATCAGTATCATCGATACAATTAAATCATTATAATATATTTATTATTTTATATAATTATGTTTTATCAAAAAACAATAATAATAATCATGTTTATTTTACTGATCAATAAAATTATTTAAAATTATTAAAATAATTTAAGAGACGGATAATAATTTAGCAAATCGTACCCATTATATAATTACTCATTTTTCATTGATGAATTTACTTTCATATACATTTTAAACAAAATGCGTTTGCAGTATTAAAATCTAAATAAACTTTTGTTCGCTGATGATGTATTGTGGTATATATTTTAATAAACTATGTCGTTTTTAAAACAATCATAATATAATAAACAATTTACAGTCTACGTGATTTAGTTATTTTATGATAATCCTCATTTATCAGAATAAATAAAAACAGTATACGGCTTAAGTCACAAGGAAGCATAAATCTAGATTATAAAAACAAGTAAAGTAAATTACTTTGAATACTCTGGCTTATGAAACCCGAATTTCCATTAAGCCATTCATAAGCAATCTCTTTATATATATATATATATATACACGTCAACAAATTTCCAAAGTTTTAATGGAAATCACTCGAGATCAGGCAGACGGAAAAAAATTATAGAGCTGTTGAAATATTAGTGAAAATAAAAAATGAAAGATAATACTGTAGGTGAAAATAAAAGTATAGATCTTCACGTTAAAAGTTAATATATAAATGTGCACTTATTCGAAATAATAAATTGGTAAAATATTGGACTTTCAAACACATTAGAATGAAATATTTTAAAAAACATTAACATTATATATATAAACATTAACGTTATAATATTAACAGTTTGTTTTTTAACTGCAACAGTCCTGTTCGAGTTTTATTTGGTTTGGATAAGTATTTAACGAAATAAAATATTAACCACAACCCATCATCGTAGTTGCAGTAGCCACTAAAATGTAACAATAAAGGTTCCCTTAACAGCATTCGCAGATCAATTTTTTTTTTCCTCGCCCAACTTTCAAAAGAAGCGCACAGAGCCATCTTTATTGTTTATGAATTTTAACCGAAATTATTTGTCCGAGCGATTCCGCAAGCTGTCAGTACGAATTATTATTTCGAACTATTACAGTGCGCGTCGAGCTCGCCGTCCTTCCGGTACCGTCACGTCCGCGGCTCGTGCTTCTCGTAACGTTCATTTACTTCAGCAAGTTGTTTGTACACTTTATTCTTCCTTAATCTGACGCTGAACTACTGTGGATCATCCGTCAAGCACAGCTCGTACGGCAGCTCGTACGTCGGCCGCAGATCGTATCCGAACTGTTCGGAGCCAGTCCGCCCACAAGTCTTATTATATTCGATTACTACCGCCGGTACTCCGCGACGCATATTCTAATTTCCAGTCAATACTTAAGTACGGACGAATCGACTAGTCAATAATACATCTGTCCGATACCGGAATACACCGGCACCATCCGTAAGACTTAGCCTGCATGTCGGCCGCAGACCGTGGCGGAGAGTCGGAAAGTTTCAAGCGTAAAAGCTAACCTAACTGTCTACCGCATAACCAATCTACAGTAGATCATGTACAAGAGTTAACCCAACTGTATAGCACATAACCTATCCACAGTAAACCATGTACGATCGTGTACATTGATTTCTTTCACGTTGTCTAGTGCACTTGGACGGAAACCGTTACTACACCATGATATGGAAATCCGTCCTACATAGAAGTCTGCCAATTACAAAATTAAAAAACAAGTACTGCCATCCGATTCGACGCAACTTTAGGATTAATATGGTGTACCGAACGCACTAACTAGTACCTACTAGCACTTACTAGTACCGCGTCAAACAACAGCGAGCGTCGGCAACTGTGCACGCTTTGTTTGTTGTTTTTTTTTTTTTTTTCTTCGTAAATTTACGTCACTCGGCTTTTACAACGGTAGAAACAAAATTATTCAAAACAGAAACTGTCTTAACGTAATTATAAATACTATAGCTTATACATTAAAGATTGATAGAATGGGATATTAAACCTAAGTATGTTATTTTTTTTTTGATTTCACGCATCATTTGTTACAGATAGATGCATCGGTGGCGAAATAAAACTTAAATACCGGTGCGTAAAACATACCCTGCAAACTAATGCTGCTGTGAACATGAATTTTAATAGTCGCTCTGACAAACGTGAATCGTTCATTTCACCGTAATCTCGAAATAAATCGGAAACATAAGGTCGACTATAATAATTCGAGAACGAATAATTTAATAGACTATTACTGATAACTAATGTAATTTTGTAGAATAATAATTGTTTATACATAAATATATATTAATAGTTTTATTATAATTGCCATATGCATAAAATCCAATATACCCTGTCTCGAATACTTCAGTAATTATACTTTTCTGGTCGTAAAATATTCTCTTTGAAACATTTTGACAGTCTTCATACATAATATAAACATATATACTATTGTTTACATTCTTTTTTTTTAGTTATATCTTATAATATTTTCATTTTACTATAGTTTCTACTTTACTTTATGGCTTCATAAATCTTAATTTTTTTTTTTTAATAATCCATCCAAACAAAAAAAAACAATTCTGATACAAACATTTAAAAAAGTTAATTTATTAAACTGACAAATTAAAAAATTAACATTACCATACTATTAATTTCGACAAAATCTCTTTTAATATACTAGAATTTATCATTTTGGTTTACCGTCTAGCCGGGGGAACTCAATACAAAAACCTCGAGAGAATATTAAGCGATGAAATTATGATTATGGAAGTATATTGGTCCTTCGAATGTTGTAATTTAATTACGATTTTATTAAACCAATACTACTCGAAACTCCAGCAGCACACATAAACAACAAATAACGTTGTTCAAAATACAATTAACGTCTTTCCTCAACTATCCCCTTCAAAAATTAATTTAACAGAACAAACATCGAGTTTCTACCCAAAATTAATTGTCTGTTTATGATAAATAAAAATGTATTTCATTTTCATTCTGCGGTGGATCTTTACATTCAGTTATTTTTTAATAGGGTTTATTATACAATAAATACATCAAACTATGACAATTTAAATTATGAGCTAAGATAGGAACGTATCAAATTTATAGAAATGAATTATTTTGTTTTCTATTAAAATTTTTCAAGTAGTAAATCCGTGACTGAAAGTTTCACAAAGCAATTGTTTACAAAAAAAAGTTGAAAAAAAAATCGTTCTTTAAAAAGGATATTTTGATTGATAGTAGATTTCGTGATAAATTATATGGTACGAAGAACAATAAAATAATGACTTAAAATTACTTTTCAATTTCATCTAGAAACCGTTTATACTATGATATGCAATGTAATAAGTATATATATAGAATAGGTATAGTAGATATAATGAAATAAAATCAGTATTTTTGTGTTTATGAAATGTATATATTAATAAAGGGTTGATTCTAATCCAGTTTCAATTATTTAGAAAATTTTACCAAGTTGGTTTTATTCTATTTAAATACTTTGCTGTACAATTTATCTTATCGTGTATTATTATTTATAAATAAAATCTCGTTGAATGAAAATAAAATCGTAAACCGTAATACAATTAACATAAATGAGGATTGTTGTATTTCAACTGAATATACACTTAGTCTGTATGAATATCACAATTAATATAAGTTGAAAAAACTAAAATAAATAATTATACATAGATATCGTCAAATAGTAATGAAACAAAACAAACTTTGTGAAATAAATAAAAGTGCAGCACTTAAGTTTTAAAAATGTTAATGAACATCAAACATTTATCAACAATTAAAACTTAAACAAATAAATACGACTGACACAACAAAAGACTTGCACACTCTGGATCAGTATGCTACCAGCATTTTTCTCTTTAAGTTCACTTTAATTTTCTAAGACATTAAAAACGCGCTAAGCACGAACAACGGATAAAATATTTACCGAGAGGTCTCTACTATAATATTATTGTATAGGTATAATGATTGTTGTTGATTTGTACTTGTGTGTTATGTATTTTTTTTTTTTTTTTTGTTCACCATCATTACACAATAGGCAGGCCGAAAGAGTTACACGGTTAAGGGTTTGGCATTTTCTCCCGATTCTACCAGAATAGCCGTAGGACAGACGGACAACATGGTGTTCGTATACAAAATCGGCGACAGCTGGTAAGCTACAAAAAGTCGCCTGGTGCGCGTATAATTAATGATTAATGTGAAATCGTTGTTTAGCATATTGCGTGTGTGTGTATGTGTGTGTGTGTGTGTGTTGGAAAACAACGTGTGTTGTTTTTAACTTCAGTAAAACATGCGTGTATTGTATATAATTATAAGGCTTTTGCAAGAAAATTGGAAAAATTGAAATAACTTTTACCGAAGCAGGGAAAAAATTTAATTATACAACTTTTTTTGAAACTTTATTGAAAACCTATTCCAAAAAATATTATGATTTAAAATCAATGTCTATAAGTATGGTATGCGATTGTGTACATATACGTTTCTGAAACGGAAATGTGCTTCATCATTCGACATTAACAAGTAGTCAACTAAAGCGGCATCATCAGTTATCTTTTACATATTTTATTTTTATTTTTTTGCTCAACTACAGTTACAGCTAACGGTGGTGGTCCGTTGGTTGGCAGCTTCAACTGCTGGGCAATTTGGATTTTGGAGATGAAAGTTGTTTCAAATTTCTTCATTTTCCGGAAAAGCTTGTGTCTGTGTGCGTGTGTGTATGCGCGTACGGTGTATGTATGTGTGTGTGTGTGTGTATGTCTATATTTTGTATATCTTGTGTTTATTATAAAATCGAAATTACAGGGGAGCCAAAAAGGTGATATGCAATAAATTCGGCACGCAGTCTCCGGTGACCTGTATGCTGTGGATGTCTGAGGGACCGATAATTTACGGGCAATTAGACGGCAAGATACGGGCTGCCCACTACAAATCCAATAAATCTCAGACCCTTTACGCCACTGGTTCGTACGTTGTGTCACTGGCCTCCAAGTAAGCTCTCTCGCCGCTAAATATAATATATTTATATTGCCGTGAACCCGATGTGTTTTCATTTCGACCGCGTACGCGATAATCCCATACATATTGCATATATATTTCATTTGATTCCTCGACGTTGTGCTGGTGACCAGAATTATGGTCGTCGGACCTTTCAGACGGTACATGCTGACAACACGTAATATTCCGTATTGGATACGTGTTATTACATCTTGACATAATTTATACGAGTACATGTATAATTTAAATAAAAATACTTGATTACTTGTCTATTATCATACGACGTTGCAATGTAGATGATTTTTTCGCTTATTATTTATAGGTTCTACCGCAGTGTGTATACAACAATTTACAACTTTGCAACAATCCACACAAGTGTGGAAACTGTGTTCTTAAATATGATAACTTTTTCACATTTTTATACTCAGTGTTTTAAAATTATTTTCTACGATATTAGTTCGTATTTTTTCCCCTGATCCCAAGGGAAATTTTCCACCTTAATAGTGGACGAGGCAAAGTGATCGTGGGTTTGTTATGAGTAAAAACATTAGGTCGAAAAAAAAAGAGCCAAGGGATAAAATCATAATGTTTTTTTGAAAACTGTAGTAATTCATAAAAGCAAAAAATTATGTAGCTCAAAAAAAAAAAAAAAAAAAATAAAATTATTACTAAGAGTTAGTAAAAGTTTATATTATTCCTTACGCTTAACCCCCATTTGAATGAATAATATACCATTATTTTCAAATAGTTTAAAGTACTTAATACTAGCACGCGAAAAAATAATAATTTTTAAGATTTTAAATAATACTAAAGCAACTAAATATTTATAAATTATTCTTCAGTCGAAACTATTTTTCAAGATTTTTATATTCATTTGAAAATAAATAAAACAATTGTGCTATACACAAAAATTTTAAATTATTAGTGTACGATTATATTAAAACAAAACTTTAAATACTTACAAATAATAATGATAAAACGCAATAATTCAAATACGCCGTTCGTTCAAAATTATTATGGATTATTTCAACATTAGTTTTCTTTCTTGAAACACAGTTAGCGCACACTACTATTCTCGATACTATCAACTCGAATTTTAAAAGTAAATTATTATTTTCGCATTGCACATGCATAGCATATAACGTGAAGGTGGTATGTATAGATAATGGCATAAAGGATATAATGTGTATTTTGCCAACAAAATATAAATGCATGGTATATTGTTGCACTGTTTCTGTCGTATTATACACTTTGTCCATTAAAAGTTCAACTGCGTATTGTATTTATTTGAGGTTGTTTGTGATAGCGTGATTGAACACTAGGAAAAGTAAATGAGAAACAGTGAAAACAAATGGAGGATTACGAGATAGCATAACGCAACTCTCGAAAACACATTTCCTCTTTTAATGTTTGGTAAACGTATTAAAGCTAAAATATGGCGGATTAATGGTTAAGTGCCCCTTAAATATACGTGGTTTAATACGATATTGTTATTTCTTCTCATACGATTTGGAAAAAATAACATCTATATACCAATTTGGAAACAAAAATGTACAATAACGTCTGTACAGGTTAATTAAATGTAAATAACTAAATTAAAATTAAATGTAAGGATATTAATTACTATAAGCCATAATTTCCCCATTATATTACACAAAGTGCGTTTTATTTGAATATATATATATATATATATATATATATATATATATATATATAAGAATTAACAAAATTTACTGTGGGTAATAAGCTTAGATTAATTTCGTCCGGTCGTCGAGACTTTCATAAGTGAGTTATGACAACCCACGTAGTTTAACGGGTTGATAAATTATTTGTGAATTAATTAACTAAAATATTATTTCATACCTAGTTCATGATTTTTGGTAAGAAAAAATGATAATATTATATTAATCAATGTAAATTATACAAAACCAACGTGCATTTAAGTATAAAAAGAAATTTATGAAATAACTGTTGTGTCTTAAAAATAACTGAAGTACTCACCAACTTGCTAAAAAAAAGTCTATAAACTGTTTTAATAAAATAATTTTTTGATATCCATTTAAAACCATTGAAATTATTGATACAGAATGTATAAACCTTAAACAAAAATATTTAAAATATTTAAAAAAAATTATAAAATGATTTCAATCAATTAGATTTATTGTGATTGAGGTTTATAGAATATTGTTGCTGATGAAGTAAATCTAGTTCGAAAATATAATTTCTCTCGCAATAAAATAAGTATAATATACCCATTACAAAATGCGCCATGAAATTCTTATACTAAAATTTTAAATAATTTTCCATCCATTTCACATAATATATATTATTTCATGGAAAATTATTTCACATTAATTCCAATGTGATTTTAGTCAGAATTTAAATTAAAAACATTAAAATCGTTTAGGTTAATTTAAGTCACTTAAAAAAAAAAAAAAAACGCACTAAAACCATAATTCTGATATATAAACAGTACCTACTATTGTACATAGTATTATACTCTTAAAGTACAATTTAATAAATTATAAAGTCTGCAATACATCAGTTTAAGTATGAAAAAAATATTCAGTTCGAGCGTTGGCTAATTATCATCTAAGTTATAAACTTTATATGGATATATTATTCTTATATTTATTTTAATTAATTAGAGATATGTAAGTGAATTTATTTATTAGGAGGAATTACAAAACCAAGACCTATGGAAATGAAACGTTTTTATTGGTCTCAATGGACTCCTTGTTTGATAAGTCTTAATGTAAGCTCTTGGTATATCAATTGATTGCATTTTATTACATAATATTGAACGAACATTTATAGTTTGTGCGTCGAAGTATTTAGATTGTTTAAAATAAAATATTTTAATCATAACTTAATGTTAAAATAATAAACTAATCAGTATTATAAGACAAGTTATTTACAGTCTATGCGAAACATACTGAATATAATTATAATCGTAGTATTATATGTTCACATATTAGTATAGATAACTAAAATTAATAAAAACTTTTGAATTACTTTGATGATATCAATCTATAACTATTATTATTTATTTGACATGAAAATTCAACATGTAACGACCAAGAGTTAATGTGATGTGATTAGATGAAAAATTATAATATCATAACAATACTACACGTACATTAAATAATTATCAATTCGATATTTAATATAGATGAGATAGTCCTTAACGTTATTAAGACGTGCCACTATCAAAAAATAAATTTATTATATTTTACAGAATGCTATATTAGTAAGAATATAATGCTTAGTTAAATGAAAATCAGTTATGATAGTAATTTAACTATCACAATTAATTGAGGCTATTGTTTTATAATGACCGACAGTTTGGGGTTGAGTATTTATTTGAGTTTGCATATTATACAATCTCCAGCAGATGTGTGGAATTGACAACTTTACACATCGAAAGAAAGAGTGTGTTCCTAAGCTTTGGCTAAACATTCCTACTTAACTTGTAAGCGCTTCAGTTCCATTCAAACATACATTTATAATTGTTTAAAAACATCCGTGTTTGACTAATTTCATTGGTCGAGAGATTTATAAAATTTAGATGATCTGATGAATATTAATAAATTTAATTTATTGCATCCAACAAACGTATTTTCAATAATAACATTAAAATGATTGTTGTTACAATATTTTATCCATCTTCAATATCATATAATTAACTTGTAAATCACGTTAATAATGGTCTATGTAGGCATCATACGTGTATAATTACAGTATACAAAAAATTATGAAAAAAACATTATATAACTACGTCATGAACTTCAATAATTATTGTTTATATTTTTAGCACACGTGGAACAGCGTTTATATCTGGTCACGCTGACGGATCTATTGTGAGATACATCATCACCGAAGGGTCCACTACTGAACAACAGGTTAGTAACATAAATACTATATTAAATATTATACGTAACAAGAAGTAAAATTTACATTATAATAATTTATACACTATGTTATATTAGTTTATGTTGAAAAAACATAAGCTTTGTCCATTGATGCAAAACACATTTTTAATTTAATTATAACAGGACTAGTACTTTTGTAGCTATAATTAAGAACAACATTATTATTTCTTTTTTTTATCTTTAATTAATTTGTATCATTTCAAAATTTAATTAATCTACTATTTTACCTATATGTATTTATGTATCCAATTAATTAAGTTTAAAATTTAAAATTATTTTAAATAAAATTATTAAAATTCATGTTAAGCGCTTAGTATAATCTTATTAAAATAATCAAGAAGAAAAAAATAAAAATAAGTAATTTAATATAATTTTCCTGCGCAAAAATTAATTCAAGTATATTATAATATATGAATATAAATGAAAACAAAATTTATTGTATTTAATATAACCTAAATATTATGTTTAAAAAAATATATATATAAAAAAAAACCATTTAAATGACGTTTTAGGCAAATTTCTGTTTACCCCAGAATGGAAAGGTAAACTAGGGTACGAATGTAATAAATATGGGTAGGTATGCAGATTGCCAATGTTTAGTCCCTAAAATTAGGACCGTTTCCAACCCTTGGGGAAATGTTTCTAATTAAGTACCTATTCCATAACCATTAATCGGTGGACCGGTGTAAAATAATTCCTGACCGAATTTAAAACTCTTGCAACGGTTTTGTGAACGACATGTTTAAAAGCGTAGTGAGCGATATCGCAAGATCGTTAAAGATCCGAAATTAAAGATCACCGTAATAAATAGGAATCTATATGGAATAAATGTGTGTTTCATTAGTGATGATAAAAAATTATATATTTAAAGAATAACTGATACAGCGCTTAAAATAATTATATTTACGATAAACATTTAGCAACTTATTGTGAAGTTTATTTTTATTCTTTCAAAATGACGGTGTAGGGACGAAGGCTACTAAATATCCATTAATTTATCCATCTTATATTTATTAAAGTATGTTTAAAATGATTTTAATTTTTTATTTTTAAGAAAGCGATTCCTCTGAATTTTATTATACTATACATTTTTCATCAAATCTAATCTCCAAATACTATATGTTCTGATAAATATGTAGCATTTTTGATCATGCACCTATGAATACATACGCCATGTCACAAACAAGATATATTTTTTACAAATCAAATAATAATAATACAAATCAAACATTATGGAATTCAACGGGAGTACGGCTTATAAAAAAATCGTGTCCATTGTGTTTGAAAATTGTTTCCAGTAATGATATTTAAAGTTCTGAATAAACACTGCAGTATTTATATTTGTACAAACGCAGTTGAAATGTTCTGATAATTGTTTATAATGATCACGTAAGAAGAATTTACATGTTTTTTTTTTTAATTATCGAATCGTGTACATGAACATAAAGTCGAGAAACAAAAGAAGATTTTTTAATATTATTAAGTTCTTATATTGTAAACTTAATTTAAGTAGTAATGCGTTTATTCCGCTCAATGTGAAATTTGGTCATGTGTGTAATTGTTTTTTAGTAAGACATAAAATAACGCGATAGCTTGATTTATAATTAAAATTTAGTTGAAATTTTTAAACATCGAAAAATCGATCAACATATAGCCGCACACAATATTTTACGAGTAAAAACTAAGAGAAAAAACAAAATTATATACAAAAACTTTCGGTAATTTGCATGAAAATAAGTTACACTTTTTTTCATTATAAATGTTACTTATAAACTGTATAGTTACCATGTATTTAACCACCTAATTATATTTATGAAACTTATTAAATGTACATATAATTATTAAACTAAATGAATATATTTGTACTGTCAACAATATAAATATAAATTTCTTATAGAAGTTCAAAATTAAATATTATTATTATTGATTATCAAAAGTATCGTTAATTTATAATTCATATAAACTCAACTTGATTAAGCTGATATGGTTTGTGTTCCATTTGGAAACTGTCATAGAAAAAATGATATTTGAATTAATGCAATGTTACTTTGATTCGTAATAATATTACGGTGTTTAATCTTAAACATAAATATATTTTAGAAACTAATTAAAAAAAATATTAAGAATTTCGTTATAATTTTCTGATAGCAGAATTCTAAAATTGCAATTTACATAAGCTATGTAAAATAATCGTTTCCGTTATTATAAGAATTGAATATTTTTTGGTAGGCTTGTAGCGAAATTAATTTTCATTAAAATTGAGTTCAATGGCTTCTTTAATTTTCACAGCACGTGTAATGTTTCTTTGTTTCTTATGTAAATAAAAACGTTATTTTTTTTAATTTTTTTTTTTTAAATTATAAACCCTATGAGTGTTTATTTAAATAGTAACAATTAGGCACACCCTTAATTTGATTACACTTAGTTTTTCAACACACAAACCAGAATCCCTGTGGAGTCAACTAACAAAATATGCTGCCAAAAACAACATTTTCCCATTTTTAAAATACTCTTATCCCTATAACGCTCCTACACAAATTCTATAGTTATATTAAAACAATAACAATTAATTTGTTGTTGGAAAAAATTAACACATACTTGTAGTTTGTATATAATAAACAATTCCAAATTACATCGAAATTGGTTAGTATGTTTGTGTTTATATTTGGTTAATTCATAATCAACTTTGAGTTTGTGAGGGCATACGACTTATTATTAGATCCTCATCAAATACATATTATTTACCCTAAACCAATATTTTAAAACTAAAATTCGACCATATAAATTTATTTTTCATTATGTACTACACGTACATTCTCAAATATCGGGTTCTTAACATTTAAATATGAATTGTTGTAAATATTAACTAAAGTGACGAATCATAATATCTACAGTATTATTTATGGCTACATTTTATAATTTATCTTTTGCTCCTAATTGTTACAGTTAATATTATTACAGTTGGTTAAGAATAAAACATTAGAACATAAAAAGTAATAAATTTGATTATCTTGAAGTGCATACAATTATTGTGATTCATATTATTTCCTCCTTAGTTATGATTAAATAATTCGACTTTATGAGTTTTTACACCTTGCTTACACTATAATTGTTCTTTGCTTAAGTTTGTCGCATTATTTTATCTACCTTAGCGTAAATTATTTTCACAGATGTATGGTGCATTTTATTTTTCTATTTTAACTGTATTTATAAAATGTATAATGTTTTTTTATACATTTTATAAACATATATTTAATTCCGTTTTAATTCAATATACTAAAAAAAGATATAAAGTAAATTAAGGTATATTAATTTAATGAAGCTCTATTTTCAAAATTGATGTTTAATTAAAAAAAAATATTTATTTTTACTCTAATAAAATTACAAAATTCGTTCACTATAGGGTAAAACAATATCATTTGTATTTTAAAGTTAATGTTTACCTTTTAATACGTTTATAATTGTTCAAAAATCCAGTACTAAATAATAAATAAAAATAAATGCCTGTTACTTTATTATTCATTCGGGTCCCTCGGTAATACTGTTGGCAGAATAATTGTGAGTAAGAATAAAATTAGAAAACTCCAAACCGTCACCGACCAACAAGTTTTAAATTTTTATTTTTAATGTTGGTATATGGTTCATTGATTATATTATTTTCCTGGATGAGTTTTATTTTACAGATGACTTTTTTGTATTAAAGTAGTAGTCATAATTTCATTATAGGTTAATTTAGATTAGAAACCTTTGATATGTATTTCATTTTTTTTTTTTATTACATTTTAAGTATTTAACAATAGTTTCATTGCTACAAATCATTACTAATTCGTTATTTTTTAACTATAAATAAGAAAAATACTTATAAAAAAAAGTAAAATGTAAACTTATCAGCTATTTTCAATATTCATGAGTTCAATAATCCTTTTTCTAAACTTTTCATTATTTTTTGTACTTTTCTTAAAAAAATTTTGAATTTAACAAATGTCGGTGTTCGAAAAAAAATTCAAATACTGTTTCGCAATATTTTTTGATCTCTTCAATATATCTTCAATTTAATATTTTTCTTTTTACTAATGTAATGTATTAATATGGATAGAACGGGATTAAAATGGAATATAAAGCGTTCAATTTGTATTTATTAGGATATAAGGACAACAGGCATGGTTATCCAAATAAGAACAATCTCATATTGAATGTGACGTATGGACACCCTAATCTACACTGCATTTTAATAATTATATTATGTAACATTTGTTTATAGTATCCAATATAGAATTTATTGATTTCAATAAATGTAAGAAAATCTTATAAATTATATATTTAGCTATTATCAATAAATATTGCCGAAAAAAATTGATGAAGATAAACATTATAATATTTATATTTCAATATCCTGTTTAAATAGACTAACGTAAACTGCACCCAAATGACTTTTTTTTTGTAAACTGCGCCCGAATTTTTATCTACGTTGAAAAGGTTTAATGTAAACTGCGCCCAAGTTTTTATCAATGCTAAAAGGTGTAATGTAAACTGCGTCAAATGTATTCATATTAAAAATGTATAACTTAAACTGTGTCCCGTTTGTAAATTATACATATTTTTTAATTTATTAAATTTACTATAGTTGTGTATTTTTTCAATTGTATCACAGACATTTATTTATGTTTTGTTCAAATCCATAGTATTTGTAAAAATACGTTATTGAATAACTATTGTGGTGATACAACTATTGTAATTTATCACAACATCCAGTATAGGCCTGCTAGTAGCAATATTATTATTTTTAATCAGTGAATCACGATGGCCGAACACTTCGTTTAAAAGTGTTTAAAAATTATTTAAAATTTTATAATTCGTAAAACTAATCGGCCTCTAAGCTTAGTTAAGGTTTGGTGTAGATGTACAGATAAAATGCACAGCATTTTTTTTAAAATGGTCTGTGATAAGAACAGGATTTTTGAACAAAATTTAAACTATAACCAGAAATAATTATTCATTAAAATCATCATTACTTGGCTTCTAGTTCTAGCTTTTATAAAATTCATTCAAATATTATCATGATTGTTAAAAAATTAAAAGAAATTCAAATAAAAGCATATATAAAACTAGATAGGTACTATAAATTAACACTTTCAATATCAAAATTTAAAAAAAAAAAAAAAAACGTGAAAAGTCATAAAATTGAATAATTAAGTATAATAGAGGTCAAACTCCAATTGATGAATATGTATCAGCAATATATTATAATTTATCTAAATGTTATATTTTTAAAAATTAATTTTTTTTTTAACTTTATTCATTATTATATAGCTGTAACAAATAATTATAAATTAAAAATTTTAATTTTGTAAAAATAAAGCTATTCATTTTTTAAAATTTTATCTGGGCGCAGTTTACATGTAACCTTACTACACTAGATAAAAACTAGAATGCAATTTACATACCACCTTTTTCTATTTGATAAAAACTAAGGCATAGTATACATATACGATTTTGAGTTTACCTGTGTATTGAACGCAGTGTACAATCGCCGATTTAAGAAGTGTATTATCATTGTTTTCAATACAACTGCTTATTAAACATTTAATCTCAAAAAGCTTAATCACCGTTAATGAACACACTAAAATTGGATATATTCTTAATATTGTACACTTTCATAATCTCAGAAAAATACATTTGTGATTTAATATATTTTTCGTAAATATATGTTTTAAAATTCTCCAAGACACTCCCCTATTTAGTGGTTTCGTTTGCTAAACGAGAACAAATATTTATTTATTTTTAAACCATACGATCAAAAGTACGATACAAAATTATAATATAAAATGCAGTAGAAATATAATAAAATATTAGTCGATAACCCTACGTTAAAAGTGATTTATTAAATATAGGGATCATAATGATGATCACAACAGTTGACAGTATTATCGGAAACTGTCTCGTATAGCTAATTGTAATGCACGATAGTTATCGATCGACACCAATTTGAGAGACTCCGAGATGCAAGACATAAAATAAATCTTGTGTACCCTTTTATTTAAAAATCAATTTTTAAGTTGATCAATGTGGTCCCCGTTAACTTCAATGCATTTTTCCATACGACGATGTAATAAAATCAAGGTTTTATCAAAAAAAAATTGTTGTTTAGCGAATGATATGTAAAAATAAAATGTCGATCTAATTGAATGAAAATAATTATAATACTTTGATATCTAAAAATTGAAATTGAACTGTAATTACTAAAATACTTAGTATCTTTTATCTTTAACTTATGATGAAATAACTGATAAAAGTAACCATATTTTATTAATACATGACTTAAATGTATGGCAATAAATTCGATAATTTAAAACTTTGTCAATCCTAATTTTTTACCATTTCATCATTTTTATTATTCGACATTGTGAAATATTGTGTTAATTAATCATGTATTTTGACTGACAACAAACAACTATCACCACTGTTGTTTATCTTGTAACGTTATCAAACAAATCGATGTGTCACATCACTTTTTTTTTTTTTTTGGTGACTCAAGCATCGAAAATACGCGACAAATATAAAAGCTGTGTGACACCTTGATTCAAATGAAATTTTACAAAAAATACAACTATTATATTTATTTTTGCATTTAAGATAATATTCGATAATATAAAATTAAAGAAACTATGATTCTAAAGATAAAAATAAATTTCCATCACATGGAGAAATAGTGATCTCAACTATTTCAGAAACATCCAGTATATGAAAAAACAAACAAAATTTTCACAATAAAAAATATTGTTGTTTTTCATATATAGATCGCAAAAAGATTGAAGAAGGAAACAAGATTTGAAAATGTGTTTATTTTAATTAGCACGGTATAATTGAAATGTTATAACAATGTTTACAATATCCAGGAAATTTGTATTAAAATTTACTGTTCTGTATTATAAAGGTGTTATATACCACCTACCCAACTAAGTAAAACGAATTCGGTTAACTGATCGATCATGCAAAACAAATATAATTTTTTTTTAAATAAAATGCATACCAAATATAAATAACTAACATAAACCAATCACGTTTTCGGGTTATTTCTGCGAATTCCTATTGTACATTTTTTTACTACTAATTTGTCCATAATCTCAGTTTAATAAAAAAAATATAGCTGTAGTAACGTGATTGCATTTCTAAACGGTTATTTTGATTTTTTTTTCCAAGCCGGATTATGGGATGTAATATTGAATTTTTAATCTCGAAACAAATATCCTAGTTTAAGTAAAAAAAAGTGTGTAAAATGTAAACATTTCAAACGAGCGTTTGAAAATGTGTGGCTCAATATGCGAAACGCTCTCGGATAAATAAATAAAATAATAATGAAAAACAGAAAAAAACTTGATGGGATTGTAACGGGAAGTTGCATGTTGTATAGCCATGCTTAATATTATATACATGTGCAAATGCGTTCTGATAAATAAATAAATAATCGAAAAAAAATAAAAAGTGAAAAAACGACATGTGGCTATAATTATTATGATACATGTCCTCGCTTCGGAGACGGACGACATTATATATTTTTATTATTGCTATACGTATATATTATTATTATTATTATTATTATTATTATTATTATTATACAATTGCGAACATCTTCGGAAGACGTTATGACCGGGTAAATACGACCAGGTATTTAATCATGAAAGATGTGTATGAGCCGACAAGTGAAATTTTTAACCGAGAATCCATATTATAGAGTTGATGCACTCAAGATGTCTTTAAAACTGTCAATTTGGATTTATAACACGTATGAGCATTAATGATGGATCAAACTGTTGGAATGTTGAACTGAAGTATTGATAAAAATAATATAAGACTACACGGACGAGTTCAAAGTGCCATGTTGATCTCAGAATTTAAAATATGCATGCATTGCCCACGTGGACCTAGTTTAGAAGTTGAATTATATCCCGGATAACGGGAGATGGTAAGGTTTTCTTGGAATATATTTCCCGAGAACAATATATTCTATATATCCTAGGTAACATTATTAATTAGAAATAATTACTATTAATATTGTTAAGGTTAACAGAGCGAATCGTATACCTGAGGATTTTTTTAGGTCGACGAGTAAGCCTTGTTTCTATTATAGACACTAATCCAATGGTGTAGCCAGGATTCTTTAATGGGAGGCGCAATTTTTTTTTTGCAGGTTAGGTAAAAAAGAATTTGGAAAGTTCGTTACCCATTTCTCCTATTAGGTTTATAAATTTGTTTCCAGCATTTTAAAATAATCTGAATAATATTTATAAAAATATAATTTAGAACAATAATAAATTATCGGTGTTCAGCTGTGGTATCATCGCTATGACATTACATAATACAAAAACTATAATGATTATAAAATGTTAGCGTTAGACAAAAGTCACCACAACGTTTATAATAATCAACAAAAAGATAACAGTCATCTCAATAAAAGTAATACGCTTGTGTACCGAAAACAATCAATTGTTATTCGTCAACATTAAGTTACTTTTTTTTGAAAATTGTTTGAAGTTTTAAAAATACTTAAATAACAAATAGTAGAATAATAGTACAGTTCATGCACATAGACAAAATCCACAAGGAGTCATCCCCCCACTCCCTCATCGCTACACTACTACACTAATTATATTTTTCTTAATTAATTATGACAATAGTAATAGTAAAAACCTAGTAGTGTTATAAAATATTTATACTGTTGTAGTTGTAAGTGCACGAGTTGAGAAATAAAATAATAGAAAAAAATTTTCATCTCAAAAATTAACGAAATTATACAACTTGTGGCAAGTCCTGAATTATAAACTTCGAAAGGTATTATTGGATTATTATGTGACTGTGGACGGAATGAAATCGTCTAGCTGTCCTTTCCGATTTAAATGAACACTCAAACATTTTGATCCATTTTGAATTGATAGTGTAAACGGGACATAATAAACCCGAATGATCGCATCCGATCTTTGGGATACTCGAATAGCAAACGAATCGAGAAATACAAAATCGACGGCGAATCGGACTAGTCTAATAAACGACCCTTAGACCATGCGTGAAGTTCACAGCGGGAAAATCATCCTCATTGTTGTTGTTCGATTGCTGATGATGATATACTCTATACTTGTTAAAGCTTATTTTGTGTACACATTTCGGACTGAATACTCGATAACAGTACAATGTACTGATTACGTCGTTTGATCAGACTGCAAGTATGATTTTCATATCGATGTGTTGATATTAATATGAATGTAGACGGACAGCGCGGTATCCGCGGTGTACTCATGTCGTGTGCATATCGGTTCGGGCCGTAACGGATCGGTAAAAATAATGAAATTCATGACAATTCGACGGACATACAATGATTATAAAACGTATTACGATATTTTTTAGCCACGAAATGAAAACGTAGGTGATGAAAGGGTGTATGACTCTGGGGTCTCGATGAAGTGCTTATGTAATCTGCTCTTTTCGTATATAATTGTGTGACACATCCGCGTGTTACAAATTTTATATTATAATATTTTAATTTTGAAATCGCCTTCATCGATCTCTTCAATTATTTACCGTTATTGCAGATCGTACGACTTATCGTCTGGCCACACATCAATTCTAATGATTAGCGAATCGTAGACAATTTAGAAAATTAACCGATCAGACGTATTAAACACATTATATTAAAACATAATAATTAGTTATTGGTAAAAAAGTTCCTAAATGTTTAACAGTTCTACTTTAAATACCTAGTAAAACGTTAAGACTTATTTTAATATTATAAATTATACAAATACATATATATTATGCATTAAAAACGTCAAAAGAGTTAAAATGCTAAAAAGTTTTATATAACAGTAGAATAGCTATCGATTAAACATTTGACCGGATACTAAACTTTGTTACTTTGAATGCTAATATCTGAAATATCTGCATAATAATTTGATAATGTCTCATTCAAATTAACATCAAACTAACTTTGAAGAAAGAAAAAAACAATAGGTATAATAGATTATATTTTTCCACGATTAAATTAAAAAAAATAAAAATAAAACAATAAAATAAATTATATTTTCTACGATTAACTTAAAAAAAAAAAATCTAATTATAATTTTGCGAAATGCAAATTTTTTTCAACCAAAAACGCCCGAAAAAATATATTTTTTACTTATCGTAGGTAACCATAATCAGAATTATATTTTTATCTTTCGTTAAACATAAAAATTATTTTTCTATATATGATTGTTTTTAATATTATAAACATGTAATAATTCTTAAAATTCTATTTTGCATATTTAGGACTTGTTTTCGCACTGAAGTTTTCATACAATTTCAACATTTATTTAAACTCAATTAATTACATTGGTTTTTAATTTTAAACTTAATGCTACTATAATTGTTTCATACTTAATAATGTACTGCGATTTATTTTATTGGCCAATTGTTAAAAACATTGTTTGGCTCTAAAACTATTCCCTTCGAAATCTCCCTTTTTTTACTTTTTCAAACGTATAATAAAATATTGTTGAAATTCTTTGAATACAACTTATAAGTTTAAATAACGATTAATTATGAAATATCACATAATTATTTCACTATTGTTATTAAATTTATTAATGTTATTAATAACTCTTTGATAATATTGTTTATTTTTTTTATTGAAGATTATAACTATTATTTATCTTGCGAATTTAAAAATAAAAAACTTCTAGATTACATTTCACAAATAGTTTTATAGTTAAAGTTTTATAAAATGAATATTTAAAAATAATTTTTAAAAGTAAGACGCTTTTTTAAATAATTAAACGATTCATAAATATAAAACTGCAAGAACCTAGATATAATAATAAAAGAAAGTAATACAACTTATATATCGTTATTATTATTATTATTATTATTATTATTATTATTGAAATGCTGAAGAAATAGCAATATGTAAACCAATGGATTTTACAGTCAAACGTATACAAACTAAATAAAATTAAAATTGTTCGTAAACTTCGTCTAGAAAACAATAAAAATCACATTTCTTTTTTTCATTATATACTACAACATACTACTAGATACTAGAACAATAATGTTTAAGGGAAACTTCCAATACATTTGTTTGGCTTGTCCTGTAGTCATAATAGTTAATGCTGATGGATTTTCTTTTTGTTCAAGGTTATTCAAAATAAATTGTTTATCCAATTGTTGTTGTTTATTTTTTATTTTTAAAATAATTTAGAAACAGTTAGATCAAAAATGTAAGCCATATTTTTTAAAAATACATGCTGATTATTAAATAACGATATAATTGGATTGTATATAGTAATTTATTACTTATAATAACAGTTATAATTGGGAATCGGGTATTATGTATTAAAAACAAATCAATACTAGTAATCGCAAATGATTGAACATATATTATACTATAACTCATTTTCGAATATTGCATTGAGAAAATATTTGTCAATTTAATTCTTAATCATCAGATTTTTTTAAACGAAATAATTAATGTACTTACTACTTTACTAGCTCTTAGGTATACAATCAAAATTATATTATTCTACCTTTTTGTACTTACTTTGCATTCATACAAATCCGAACCAACTTAAGCCTTTGAAGAAGATACAAACTTTTAGAAATATATGAGTATATTAAAGTTTATACAATTTAGTTACTGATTTTTTTTAATTTTCACACGCGGTTTTTGTAACATTCTCGAAAATTAAATATTGATACTTAGAGTGAAATTAAAATTACTTTTTCAAAAATTGCACTTAACTATTATCAAGTTTTTAAAATAATGATTAAAAAATATAAACTTCTCAACTCATTATTATAAGGAATGAGATTTTAGTTTTGGAATATTTTAATAAATATTAAGCATATTATACACATACTCCGAATATATCCATCACTCATTTAAAATATAGTACCGTAACTATACTTCAGAAAATAAACATTTTTTTTTCAATTTGCTATTATATTGAAATAAATTATGAATTTTTACGATAAATTTAAATTCAAATAAATTAAATTTAGAATTTCTTTTATGGATTTATATACGAGTACAAATAAATGTACCCAGTACGGCTTAATGGTAACAGATTCTAATAAATTTGTTACATAAATAATTTTAACAAAGATCAGAGAAGGATATAACAATAATTAACCCATTCGTTTAATGAGTGCAATATAATTATGAAATTATAACAGTTACTAAAATATTTTCAATATAATCTCGTGAATAATTATTATTCACTTCAATAAATGTTTATTGTACTTTTTAAATTTGTTTTTTAATTCCTAAACATTATCCCATTTATAATTTCATTCTTATAGACTAAAACTTATTGTTATTAAAATTATATAATTGATGCAATTAGGTACGTTTTATAAAAATGTTCAATGACCAATGATGAAAATATAATTCATTTATTACAGCTTAACACATTTTTATTTTTATTTTTTTCATGTTTTAAACTATTTGATAACACCTGTTACCAAAATAAATTAAAAACAAAATACGAATTTTTAAAAATCGATTAAATATAAAACGTGCGTTGCCTATTTTACGTATTTTTTATTTTTTTATCTCTATCAATATTGTTCTAAGTTTCCTGTAAAAATAATAGAAATATTCAAATTGTACATAAAATACCAAATATAATGCTCAGCTTTTAACTTGGTAAACACATAAAAGTGTTACGCAGAACGGGAATGTTGAAAAAATGTGTTTCCATAAACGGCAACACGAGAAACAATATACGATAGTAAATAAACGCAACCGATAATTCCATAATTTTGTTTTGAATCGAAGAACAAACATAAAACAATACGCGCTGTACGGTATATAACGTACGGAGCGCCGGGTAAATATTTGTTTTTATAAATTACGAAAGCTAATGTACGAGATGACGTATTGAGAATACTATACTGTAGTTTCAAGAAAACACAATACACCAGACCCAGACCGAAAATACTATGTATAGCTGTTCGTAGCTCCCGGGCTGCTACCACAGATATTGTTTACGAACAAAATTCTTTCCGCTCTCGCGGTTAATAAACGTCTAATTTGTCATTCAGGGGCGCGTTGCTGTGCATCCGGTTCCTCCGTACGCATTGTCTTGGGCATCCGGATACATAATCGCCGCAGGATGTGATTTTTCGGTGCAGTTTTACGACCAAAACGGACGATCCAGCAAGCAGTTCGACTATTCACCGGACAGTGGTTGCCCGGACCAAAAAGAGTTCACAGTAGCCTGCAGCAGTCCTAGTGGACAAGCCGTAGTCATCGGTAGTTTCAACAGGTTTGACCAACCGTTTTCGTTACCGACCTACCACCTATCTGCACTAATAATCTTAAACCGAAACCGAACGTTTTCGTGTATTTTAAAATACAAAAATAATACTTTTTACCGTCGAGATAACTGAGTGGATATTTTCATCAACGCTTACAGTTACGAGCTAGCAATATAATTCTACTAACACACGATTTATATATTACTTCAACCACTAAAACAATTATTATTTAAAAAAAAAAAAATATATCATTATTTTCTAAGTAAATGTATAAAATACATTTAAATATATTTTAACCAAATATCTGTAAATACGACTGTTACTTTAAAAATATCTATATCATAATACATAATATGTCGATTCGAGTTAACCATTTGTTATTATTAGCTTACAGTAAATCATTGAATGTATTAGAATACAATTGGGGGCACATTTTAAAATATAACTTAAGTGCAAAAATCAAGTTTAGTATTCAACATCTACTTATACTAATTATCCGTGAAAAATGTATCATTTTGGCCTTTCTTGTTTTTTGCACTGCTGATAAATTATAATTCATTACAAATATAATGAAATAAATGAATGCGTTGCATTCATGAAGCTTTCTGAATGCATACTGGTCTACCTCCTACAAATAAATGTAAATTCTGGATTCGAGCCTGAATCAGCTACACGTTTTTCATAATTTCCCATTCGTAATGGGCTTTTTGAATACATTTGATAAACATTTGTGCATTTAAGTCGGATGGAACACATTCCTTATTAGTGGGAGTGTGCACGAATTGAAAAGCACATGTATGCAGACACGCTTTTAGCGTCGGTGTGATAAATGAGTTTGGAATGTGCAACTCAAATATCTTCTATAACCATAGAGTTTCAAATTATCTCTAATGTTAATGTTCAATTAACTTTATAGTTTCTGGCGCATTATTTTTAATAAAAGTCATTACACGTTCTACATAAATTATACTAAACTGTGAATTAATGTTTTATTTTCTCGTCAAAAACGATAAGAACAATGGGTAAGTTACAATTGATTTCCAGATTTAAAAAAAAACCCCTTACCAACCTATAATAGTTTATGTGTTTTATGTTTTATAAATATTTTTTTCTTATTTTAGCAACACATATTTAATTTACACACACACACACACACATATATATATGTGTGTGTGTAATACAGAATAATAATCGCAATTACACAGATTTTAAACGACAGGAAATAGAAACATAGCAGAAACGTCATTTCCGAATATAAATGCACTATTTCCTGGAGTTGTATCGTCTTTCATTAAATCTAAGAATTCAAGAACCTTCATAGTATCATTAATATTAAATTAATACAGAAAGTATTTCTGTATTAGTGAAATTAGTTGTAATTTACATTATTTAGATAAATTCATAAACATTTAAACAAGTATTACTGTTTTTAAGCGATCGAAGACATCACGTACACCCGGGCACGTACATAATAAGTTTTTGAAAACAATTTTAATGAAATTTCAAGATAACTGAACATTTAATTACACAAGTATAATATTTAAATTACTACTCTCTGGGTAAATAAAATAAGCTCAAGTAAACGTACCTCATTATCACTATTGGTTGGATATAATTACAACATGATCAAGGAAACATTTCTTGCAAATTATAAGTTTTATAAGTTCAGTTCTAAGTTTGTCAAATTTAGAAATTCAAACTTGAGTATGACATTATAAAAGAACAAAACAATTATTGTATAATACTATTAACTCTTGCATCATTGCTTATTATATTTCTATGAAAACAACAAAAAAGAAGAACAATTTGATTTATAGTAGTTGTCAAGATTATTTATATACTTACTACAAACACACTAAAAATACTTTTAATAAAAATTTGGAAAGTTAATAAATTTGTTTATTTTTACGATGTGTGGAATAGTGTACATTTACCTTTAAAATATTGCTTAATATTATTTATGTTTAAACTTTTGGGTTTTTTATTTATCTTTATTACTAAGGTTACGATTGTACACTTGGAGTCCATCAAAACTAACATGGGAAGAAGAAATGGCCTTGCATGTACCCAATATGTATACAGTTTCAGCATTGGCGTGGAAAAGAGACGGATCACGCATCGTTTGTGGCACTCTATGCGGATTCGTCGAACTCTTTGAATCGGTTATAAAGTAAGAAAATAATTTTGTTATCACTTTAACAAACGATTAATCACTTAACTGCTTCAATTCTGTTTGGTAACTTTATTAATGTTTTAATTTTACTGCATGTTAAACAGTACACGGAGTTTAGTTAAATCTAATCTACAAAGTCAATTATTATTATGTTTAGTAATTTATTGCATATCAATTCGAACAAACACATTACATTACATAAACCAAATCTCTATTTGTATTTTATGATGATTACTATTTACTTAGTTATGTTACGATAGCTAATTACGAAAGAGATAGAAATCTCAAAATTAAGTTATTTGCTGGATGTTTAACGGTAATAGGGAATTATGTGCAGTGGACTGTATTAATGGCGAAGTCAAGTTTCCTTGTAAATAACCAGGTATCCCAGCCAATCGCGCGTAGGTATAACCAAACATGTATGAATCTTGAGTAAACATCCACATCGTTCCGGTATGGTGGAAAGTCTAATATGGACGAACGCTGCATATTACGCCAGTTCTGTGTCCATCATTATAATGGACTTATTAATAGCTTTAATTGTACTCAAAAGTTGATGAAAGTGCAGTATTATATGTGAGAGTACACAAAGACGAAGAAAACCTAATAATGAAAGAGGCCAACGAATGAGCAAAAATTGATGACCGCACAATACTATGTGCGTGTTTATATAATATATTTCGTACTCCACGCGACCAAATCAATATTTAAGGGTTTAAAAGTAAATGACCATACTTTATGAGATGGTTATATGACGTAAAATCAATTGTTCCCGGATGTAAGCAATCAGTAAACGTTTGAATAATGTTTCTTCGGTGTTAAATTAATTAGTATAGCTTTGGTTAAGGTATCGCATGGTCGTGCAACTTGATGTATTGTTAGAGGTGATATACTGATATGGAGTGTTGGAGTTTGTTGACTTCACGAGTCTTTTTCCATATTTATATAATTATTAATAATTATTGATGTCCTGAGGGTCAACTATTTTTGTTTCGGGACCTCGCTATCGCTAGACAACAAACATATCAGTACGTACGAGTCTTGGGCATAAATAAATTCAAGTCATTCGGTTAATATTTGACCGTGATTGAAAATTACCTTCATTATAGATTTCAGCCCTTTAAATCGGATTAATTACCTGAAAAATAAATAACAAAAGTTCATCAGC
Organism: Sipha maydis; assembly: GCA_034509805.1. Lineage (NCBI taxonomy): Eukaryota > Metazoa > Arthropoda > Insecta > Hemiptera > Aphididae > Sipha > Sipha maydis. The sequence goes on from JASXSY010001392.1 coordinate 130,326, forward strand.
TAGAGTATTAAAAACATTTAACTTGTTATAATGTATGATTTTGAATAGCTTTGCATTCGTGTTTACAATAACGAACAAAGCTCATTATCGGTAGGTTCCAAATAACCGTTAACGTTACAATGTAGTAAATATTATAATGTTTTTGACATACAATTTCGCGATTCAATAAAATATACGATAATGTTTCCGCATGTTTGTTATTAACATGTAAATACATTATATTTATCCATATATTTTCCATTGCTATTTTAATGAAACTTATTTTACCTCTAACTAATTGAAAGGATAATTATTTGTGAGATTGTTAACTTGTGTAAAGTGGTAGAAATAAAGATGAGGTGGTAATATACAAACTTTAAGCGAGACAGCAGCTGTTCTTATGATAAACTCCCACGAATACTTATGTTTATTGTTAGTCTCTATACCCTATATGAATATACAGTATAAGTCAGTAATATGTGAAAACAATGAGACAAAGCGCAAATCATCATTAGCGTAGAACCGCAATTTCTATTTTTATCGTTGTTACCTGATATTGTAGTATTTAAATTCATTAAAATAAATCAAACGATATTTAAAAAAAAAAAAAACGGACATTTAACAATTGAATAATAACATTTATTTTTTTCGATCCAACCTTAAAGTTTTTATTTTTTTATATACATCCATAGCAAAATATAATATATATTAGTTATTTTTTGCTTAATTTTTTCATTCATACGATTAATTTTTATTAATTTTTTGTAATTACATTAAACTAATTATCTATGTATATTATGAATTTAAATGTTGGTTAATTACATTTGTTTTTATACTTATTTATCTTAATCTAATTAAAAAAATAAATATTTTTTAACATTTAAATAACTTAAAGTTTCTTTGTATGCCTTTTATTGCTACTCATTAACTTTCATAATCTCTAATGCCATATAATTTTAATGATAATATTTTTAAAAATCAATACAATGAAAATCGTCATCGATAACTGTTTATGTGTAACAAAACTATGTTTGTTTTACATTATTACTTGGCTGTTATTTTTTTATTTGTTTTTCTCAGGCGAACTATATGGAAAAACAAATTTGAAATGACTTATGTAGGCCCAAATCAAGTTCTTGTAAAACCTCTACCTAACAACAAAGAAAATGAATCATTAAATGGAGTTATACTTAAATCACAATATGGTCACGAAATTGAGGATGTCCGAGTCATGGGTGAAGATCGGTATTTGATTGGTCGTACTAGGGACACTTTGTTATTAGGTAAGAAAAATAAAATTATACTATTTTTATTTATCTTATGATATATAGTATTATGTATATTTACGCAGCTTAAATATTACGCCAAATATACATCTAATTACATGTTTGATTATAATTATGTATATATAATGATGTCAGACTTTGAATCCAGATCACATCCTTTTACAAATCATCAATCGATTTATTCCACCATACTTATGAATTATAATGTAGGGTTTACTTTCTTTTTTTTTATATTTTACAGATTATATATTAATATATAAATAGAAAAAATATATGATGATAGACAAAGCCGTAAAAATAGTTAACAAATATCCAAAGTTTAATTTTTTGATTAACGCAAAATGCTCGTATGGGTAACCTTTTTTAACTAAAGTACACCACTTTAAACACCAAACTCTTAATTTATAAAGCCCTACTAAAACCAATCTGGTCATATGGACTTCAATCGTGGGACCCGGCAAAAAATCTAATACTCATAGAATACAAGCGTTTCAAAATATATCACATCGAAAATTTTTAAACGCTCCATCATATATTTGTAATTTAAGGTTACATGACGATTTCCATAAGAAAAAAAAAAAAAAAAAAATAAGAAGCATGCATTTTCTATTTGGGCTTTCGTTAAAAACTTTAGACCCATCCTAACCCTCTTATAAAAGATTTCTTTACTCCTACAGTCCAAGGAAACCCGATCCTCGGGTTAAAAATGAAATAGTATCCTGATTTATTACAAAACTAAATAATAATTTTTAATGTTATTTTAGGAAGGAAAAAATTTCAAAAATTAATCGATAAGCACTAATGGGTTTGTTGGTTAAGCTACTTAAAAAATTCATGTTATTTTTTAATCTCATTATACAAAATTATTGTGTAGATAATTGTAAAGATTCTTTATGTAAAATAAAAAAAAAGCAATTCATAATCGAATTTTTCTCGGTTGTTCAATTTAATTATCTTACTTATTAAATTCGAAAAAAATGTTTAAACATTTCAAATGATATGATTTTTCTTGATTGTAATTGCATGTATTAAAAATTACCATAGATGTTTCCGAAAACGGAAAATCTAACATTTCCCGTAGTACTAATGAAAATTAAATAAACAAAACATAAACACTAATGAAAACATTACCGGTCGGTGGTACTTAAACTATACAACTGTGCACTACGTGGGCGTTTTATAATAATCGTAATGGAAACCATTGAAACAGGTGATATGGAAAGGAATCTGTTAAGCGAAGTCGTTTGGCCTTATTCGGAAAGAAACGAGAAATTCTACTTCGAAAATCCAAATGTTTGTATGATTTTCAACTGCGGCGAATTAACTCTTGTGGAATACGGAAATGACCAGATACTCGCGACTGTCAGGTAATCGAATATGCCCTTAAAACAAATACAATGGAATTTTTGGATGGGCGTGACGGGCACAGGGGAGTGATGTGAAAGGCTTTTTTTTCTTCTCCATTATTTAACGATTTTTAATTACAAAACCATTGTCTAATGTAGACGTGATTGGAAGCGGGGGAAGACATTAATTATAATTAAGTGTAACGAGAAAGCCGTCACATAATCGTTCTACGTAAATCTGACAAAAGAACGACAAGGTTGCTAAGAACTGAGCTTCATTAATTACAATTAATATTTTATAAAATACCTATAAACACCGCGTACCTCTAAACGCACGGGGAAAAAAATATAAAAATAAAAAAAGGTATATCGAGTAATCGTATGGATGGTTGCGTTGTTCTTAAGTTCGGAGTCGACGAAGTAATAAGTAATTAATAGAGAATTTAATTTGCCATCGGATCACGGCTCTCGGGATCTATCTCTCGCGCAGCACCGTCGTTGTGCACCAAAAGGATGATACATATATTTAACAATATAAGATCAAATAAAACCACACGCCTACACCTAACACAAATATTCTCGTTTCCCGATTTATTTAATTACTTTGTGAAAACGTTTAAAACCTATCAATAATTAATGTTATGTTCATAGACATTAACTGTGCACCAAACTTAATTCCGTTCAACCAAAGTTTTCTTAAACAATGAAGTGTTAGGCTTAAGAATTCTCAACCCAGTAGAAAGTGGCCGGAAACCGCCTAGCTCTTTCGTGTACAACAACGCGATAAACAATAATATTTACTTTCCGTCGTCGTTTAATTAGTCGAACGATATCTATCTATCGAGTGCCGTGTTTAGGTGTTTATTTTTCATTTGAGCACAAATTTTTTTACGCCAACCATTGATTGGTAAGGAAAAGAGAGAATGTGAACCGAAAACAACTGCGATAGCAGTAGTAATAATAATAATAACAATAATATCGTTATCGCGTGAGGACGCGAGTCGTTTGATTCACATAACCGTTGGCAGTTATTTTAATAACAATAATATTACAGTTTGCCGGCGTGTTTTTAACGTTCGCGAGATGCGTTTTCGGCTCGGCGGGTTCCGCGACGGATCATTATTTAACGCGCAGAACGGTGTGCGGTGGTCATACGCGCGAAACGCACCGCGACGCCGGAGAAACTTCGGGTCTGTAATGCCATTAAAGAACAATGAACAATTGTTACGCAAATCGGTTTTGTGTAAGATAACCTTAATTCGAATACAGTCGCGTTTTACATAATTAAATATACATAAATTATTACCAAAAATGTACGAGAAGCGGCGGCTGTATCGCCTCGACTCATATTTCTATCGTGCGCGTATAACCATTAAACGATGGAATTCGTGAAAATTGTTTTAGAGAAAGAACGGGAAATTATCACCCCTCCCCTCCACCGCCCCCGGACAGTGCCAATGGTAAATTTTTAATAATATAATTTATTAGCGGTGCGTAAAGTTTTCTCGTGCACGGGTGAGATCGAAGTTTGCAAGGTTTTATTTAAAAACGATTAGAACAGCGCGCGTCGAACGTGTAATAATAAACAGGAATTATCATAAATACAAACAGAAAAAAAAAAAACACGTATAAAATATACAATGCGAGTACGTGTTCTCAAATAATATTGAAATGATGTCATTGTATTCCAAAACTGCTGGCACGTTACAACTGATTATTATTTCTAAAGTTATTGAACAGAATGGTTTTACATTAAATATATTCTGATCAAATACGTTGGGCTGTTAGTTGGATTCGCAAGCTAAGTTTTTTATATTATTTTGAAATAAAACATGTACCGTATGTTAGATATTTTTATTGCTTTATGTTTTAAAATGGGTAAACTTAATGTGGGCGATTACAGTTAAATTAATGAAACTGTAAACATACAACGCTTACAAAGATGCGTACGATATCGACAAATATTAATACATCATATACAATGTACGATTTCGTTAACATTTTTAGAAAGCTCGTAAGAATATTATAATTTTGTTTTTTTAATGTGGTGAAATTGGTGAAATTAGCAATTAAATAATGGAATTCAAGTGATCAGCTCAAAAGAGCTTCTTCAGCATTAGAATCCTAATTTAGTTTTCCAATTCTAAGTACAACAGTTGTACAGTTAATACAAAGAAAATAAAATTTAAATAAAATTGTTAGATCGTAATGAAAATTGAATGAATTTTAAAAAAAATCCTCTTTACAACAAAATACTTACTACTAACAAAATACTAAATTATAGATTCTATAATGAAATAAGGAATGCATTAGTCCTCACATGATGTGCTTTTATTATTTTATTATTTGTGTATCTGTCTCCATGATTTCGACCAAAATGATTGCTTCAAACATTATAATAATAAAATATTTCTGTTATGAAACATTATCTTGTTGGTATTTAAAAAGAAATAATTTTATAAATTTCCCAGCCATTATCTTTATATTTACGAACAACTTACGAACATTTTTTAACAAAACCAGTTTTCTATACATTATACTCAAAAGAAAAAAAAATAATGACAATTGTAGAACTTGAAATATTCGCTGAATATTTTTATTACCAGTTGCTATATAGACAGTATAGTAAAAACCGGGTGCGCTGAGTGTGCATTACACAAAGACCCTAATGCCTACTACATTTTTGAACCTCAAATGCTCAAAAATGTTTAATGATAAAGGTTTTGATTTTCACACAGACCTCGAGTACTTAAGTTACGGTACTGTATAGAGAGTATAATTTTCAAAAGATAATTTTAAGTTATATATATAATTTTTTTTTTTCTAGTTTTATTTATAAATTTTTTTTTTTTTGGGGGGAAAATATTGATAAAATAAATTTTTGTTGACAAAATGTCTTAAAAATTGAGTACAAATTTCCTCATGAGAATTTGATGTGTCGTCAAAAAACTGAGTTTTCTATATGTACATTCCATTATTCTAATGTAGCCGCCCTTTTTCTACAGTAGTGTTGCTTCAAATCTTAATCACTTTTAGCTATTTAAATCATACGATTTATTTAATATTTAACTATCTATTAATACTTAAGTGAATAATTATATGAATAAAAATATGTCATTTAATAAAATCCAACATGCTATAGGAAATTTGTTTCATGAATAGCAATTATTGGAAACAATTTTTAATCGTTGTACCGAATTTAACTACAATACCACAACTTCACTAAACGTTCCATTCCAGTTGTACATCAACAAGAAAACAACATAAATCAGTGTCATCTACTCCACATCAATATCTAATCAACACCTACTTTCACTGGTAGCTTGTAAATACCTAGTTATTTTTCTTCTGGAACAATCGACAAACATTAATTATGATTGTTTAATGATACTTTTATAGTTCTTGGCATTAATTAATTGTATCTAATGTAACCTATAAACTTTACTGATACAAATTAAAACAACTAAAATAATGATCATACAATTTTAAGGACCAAGATCCACGTTTAAAATATTTCAAACCAATCATAAAATTGTAAATACTAATATTTACTTGTAAATAAAAAATTTATTAGATTAAAAATTGATAATAAAATATGTAAAATCACACTGCACGTTTACTGATTACAAATTAAAACAGAATATCTTTGTTTTTTACTAACAAAGATTAGTTAGGTTTGACAATGGTTTTTTTTTTTTTTTTTAACCTATTATGTATGTTGTAAATGTATTATGCGGTAGTTTACCATTATCTTCTAAGTACATTTATTCTGACGATATATATTATGTTTACAAATTATATTGTTTGACATTATTTCTGTTAAAACAATCTAGATTTAAATATTAATATTATATTAATAAAACTAAATAAGCCCCAGTAGTTACATGGTTTCAATGCATAAAAATTTAAAATTTAAAATTCGATGAAGAAAATGTAATAATAACGAGAAGAGTGTTACCAATCAATAAACGTAGTGAAACAAATATTTTCTATTTCTTGAAAGTTTTTCTAAAGCTAACTTACTGTGTAGTAGATTATAGATTAGAACGAAATCGATCTCGTATTCCGAGCAATAAGTCCAAAATTCTTCTGCGATTTGTCATTTAAGCTTTAAAAACCTCATAGAATTACCTCCGTGATTTTATACCTGTGGTTATGTAATATATATATATATATTTTTGCAGAACTGAGTTTGTAAATCCTCATTTGATCAGTGTACGGTTGAATGAACGAAAACAATTCAATTCCAACGAAGAAAACAAAAAACTCGCTTATTTGCTGGACTTAAAGACAATTTGTATCGGTAATAGAAAAATACATTTTATTATCATTGTTCTATTTCTTTTTCCCATTTTTTTTCTAATACTATATAGCTTATAATAGCCAAAGAGCTGTTGTATCTCACTGAATCCAAATTTATAGTTAAATAGGAAATCAAAAAATTCAACGTTCGATTTACAAACTATATTGTATACATATTTATAATATTTATACTCAAAAGTTATATAAGGTTAATAAAATATATTTTGGAATTGTTGTGAACAATTATAAAAGTATAATATATCATAAGCATGAAAGCTATTTAATTTCTTGGGTAGTATGAATGTGCTTTTTTGGTAATATTTACATTTTTTACGGGTTAATCATGTGAATCTAATGTTTAAACTAAAAAAAATGCTGTAGTTATATTTTTTCTACGTATACCATTTTTTATAGTGTAATTTTTTATTATTATTTAGAAAGCTACTAATTTAAAATAACAATTTTTCGTAAAAATAATTTTTGTAAATGTAATATAATGATTATGAATTATATATTTTTATTTTATGCAAACATAACAACACTTATCAACTATTAAATCAAAATCAACCATCAGGTCTCAAATAAAACGTATTTTAAAAATTATTTCAATTTAATACAAGATATATTTAAAAACCAAATAGTAACATAAAACAAATTGTATTTGTAAGTATTTTTCATAAGATTATTGGTAAAATTCACCTACATTTTAAATAAAAAACAATTAGATAACATGTGGAAGGAAATTGAAACATTCGAATAAAATATGTTGTTCAATCATCGAAGTTCTTTTATTGTTTTTACGTTTTATAAAGTAGTAACATTTATTAAGCGATGTAATAAAATATTGAAATGATAGCAAGATATTATGAAAAATATTTCATTAATTTGTTAACGTATGCATACCAATATAATAAAATCTGAAATTCTCATTGAGCTAAAAGCTTGTGAACTAAATTCATATATGGAAGTATAGAATCATATCATTACAATATATTATTTATATATTTATCGAAAATATACAACCACACTACCTGTTTTTATCAATAATCAACTAAATGAAAAACATTTATCATACATCTATTGGTCAACAACTTTGTGTAGTCGTTGAAGTTGTTTTCCAAAGTTCCGTACAACTATCAAATTTATTGGTATTTAACATACCTAGTTAGAAAACTTGAAGATAACTTTTGAGTAACTCGAATAACTACAACAAAGTCATTTTAATTTTGTCTGATTTGATTAATTTTTTCCGATATAAAATAAGTACTTGGGAAAGTTACTTTCTCGTTTTATGGTCAATGTAAAATTTTCTTTGCGATCACAAATATTTTATTCATTACCTGAAATTATCTTAAATTAAAATTAAAAACTTTAAATAATATTTTATTTATATTTGAAACCAAACACAAGAAAAGTTTTGTTGAGCCATACTTAGAAACTGTTTTTTTTTCCATTATTTAATTCTTATATTACTTATATGTACCTATTCAATTATTATTTATGCATATTATTAATAATGCAACGCGATACCTGAAATTCCTTAAAAACGTGCGTATATTACTGTATACCTACATTTAATTATTAAGATATTTGGATTTTTAATTTTTAAACACTTTACTACATTACCTCATAAATATTTCAATCGTATATCATAGTAATGATTTACCATATTTAGATTAATTTAGACTAACGGAACTCTTTACCGTTAAACATAATTTTATGTCATACTTGCAGATATTTTACTTATGTCCTATTCATTCAGAAAAATGAAATGTAATTAAAAATTATTCCATACAAATATTAATGTGTATTATTTTATTTAAATACAGTTAAAGGACTATTATTAATTTGTTATAACAATACAAATTTTAATAAATTATTAACCTTTCAGTGGACTTAGTTGTCGGAGTGGTTGATCTGCAAATTGGACATGGGTCGAAAATCGACTGGCTTGAACTTAATGAAACTGGACACAAACTATTATTCCGCGATAAAAATGCTACATTAACACTTTTGGATGCCCGAACTGGCCACAAGGAAATATTATTGAACGGATGCTCTTTTGTACAGGTATAATAAATACGTCTACGTACTGCCTTTAAATATCAATTGCGATCAAAAAATATATATGATTGTAAAGTAAAAAAAAAAATAGACTAAAACTCATAGTATAAAACAATTTCATTATTTAAAGTAGCGCATTTCGAGAACAGAACGGGATAGACATTGGTTTGATGTAAAATTTTAAATATCAAGTTCTCGTACAATACTTTTTTCTTAAATGTATTTTCAAGACGTATATATTTAGGTTTAAGATACCATGAAATTTGTATTAGCCTATTGTTACTTTTATCATACGCTTTACTGAACGAATACAGGAACATAGTTAAATAAAATATTTTAAGAGTATAAATGAAATTAATTGGTTATATTTTATTTAGAAATGTATACAAGTTATTATTTTTTCATTCATATGTTCCATTCTATATATTTTCGTTCGGAGAAATTATAAATGACAATCATGCAGTATCGTTTTGTAAAACTGAGTAGGTTATATATACAATAACAGTAAGCACAACTACCCCTTTTTCATCGAATCTATATAAACTATTTGCACAAAAATAACATATGGTAGCCTGTTAATTTTATTGTAAATTATCTAAATATTGTTTCAATTTTTCACTATTTACAGGCATCTCGAAACTATAAACAATTCTTTTCTATATTTAATTTAACAATGTTGTTGTACTTTATGAAATATATCGGAATATGTCATATTTAATTCATTTATAGCTAACAGCAACTACCTTTAAAGGAACTAACCTAAAGGAATTATTAAAAATTAAAACTTAGGTAATCTTGAACTTAGGCGTAGCATATTAATTTATTAACCATCATTATAACAATTATTTTCAATTTCCAACTGTAACCAAATAATCAATAGTTGTATTATGTTCAATAAACATTACTAAGTAATTAGACAAATATTTAAGTATTATAAAAAAAAATCATTCAAGCACTTTCCCTGTCTTGGGAGTTCTATTGATTAGCATTGAACAATTTTCCCTTGCAGAAGAACAAAATACATTTTTACTTAACCTAAACACTTATGGAACTACCACTCGACTGTTTATGGATTATAATTTCTCAGTCGATGAAAAATTATAAAAACTACACAGTTTTTTTTTTTTTTTTTATTTGGAAAATATTTTATACCAGCGGTTCTTGACCTGTGAATAATCTGTTCCCAACCCAAAAATGGTACGCGGAGAAATTTTTTTTAAAGGAATAGTTTTATTTTTATAATTATTTATTTGATATTAGCTGATTTTATGAATATCTATGACATAGGAACAAAACTAATGTAAAAGACAGCTTCAGATATGAAGTATAACCAACATGAAGCTCGGTATTGACGTTCTCATTAATACAACATACACTGTCACATTACATTATTCATTTATATTAATTATAACTATAAATATTTTACCATATGTTATTTTTTGTGTATTAAATGCTTTGCTTATGTATTTATGTAGATTAAATCGACAAAAAGTTAATTATAAAAAAAAGCTTCAACTCTATAAAATTATTTTATTTTATTTTCCGATAAGTAAAAAGAAAAAGGTTAGTAAGTCAAATAGTACGTGAACATTTTCCAAAATATGTAGGTGGTACGCGGATATTAAAAGGTTGGGAACCGCTGTTTTAAACTATGTTAAAATCAATGAATATATTCAAAGAGTCCTGAATATAGAAATCTTTATGACGACTTGGTCTATTGTAATCTGATTTCTCTAGTAACCAATACTCATCATCAACGCTGTTGAAAAAAAATAATTTCTGTATTCCTCTCGCAAAAACCTTTATCGATATAAAGTTACCGAGACCGTCTAGTTTTACATTACCGCAAATAACTGGTACTAATCAACAACCCTTTTTTGATAATTTTACTCCCGAAAAACATATATACATCCCATAAGAGAAAAAAGAAAAAAATCTAAAACTAAAAATCGAGTTGTGTACGGAACATTTTCGTATTCTCGAGCGAACTCGTATGCCGGGTCACGACGATCCGCGTACGTTGCCGGGGAACCGTACGGTTTTCGCTTAGAAGCGAAGTCTTCCTCCCCGTCGGGCGTCACGTCGGGCACACCCCACCTCGGACAAGAGCGCGGCACGTGCTATCGTGCCCCCCCCCCCCCCGGAAATCGGTGGTCGAAATCCGGAAACGCGCACGAGCGCGCGTATGTGTGCGGGGGGGGGACTGTTGGGAACGCTCCGCTGTTAGGGCCGCCGGCGCTGCGACCGGAAGAGCGACTTCGTGTTTTCCAACGGCAACAACAATAACCGCGTAACACGAGTGCCGTGCACAACTAGTTCTCGGTGTAAACGCACCCGCGTTGCACTACGGCAATCGTTTTGCGGACTGTACCGTACCGTGACCGTACCGCGAGAGCCGGACTCGTTTCCTCCGCCACGACCGGTCGGGGATAAGATCTGTCCGTTCGATCTCGACATGTTCACGACCAAACGTTCGCTGTTCGCTGGAAACGTGAAATGTTTTCATCCAACGGGTAAAGCCCAAACTACCGAATCGACCGTGAACCGCAAGGTGCAATGAAATTTAACTATTAGCGCAGGATATTGATTTTATTGGTTGTACCTATAAATCATAGATTTATCTACATTATTTATAATCTGAACACAGAACGTGGTACTGGTGTTCGGAACGGTTTCTATTGCGAGTGAAAAAAATTGAATACAGTATTCTGTGGGAACGCGTGATAGGCGGAGTACTCGTAATAATGGAATTCGACTTATAATAAAAGCTGCCGCAAAACAGTAAAAAAAAAAAAAAAAAATCTCAGAAAGTTAAAGGAAATAGCCCCATTTCCCCCTCCCCCCACCCGTTGAAATACGCCATTGGTATATATATATCCATACACACGCGAACGCATACGCTCATTTATATGTATGTAATATTAATCTCATTTCGTGTTGTCTGTGAACAGTGGGTGATTGGCAGCGATGTTGTCGTGGCTCAGGGACGACAAGGAGCTTGTGTCTGGTACAATATTGACACGCCCGACCGAGTAACCGTGTTAACGGTGGTCGGCGACGTAATGTCCGTTGACAGGATTTCGGGCAAAACAACGGTAAGTCTAACGCATTATCGACATGCTGCTGCTTCGACTGCGGAAACTCTTCGTCCGTCCGTCCGTATACTGTAACGTATCGCGTGGAGTTCATAACGAACGCACAACGGTATTACGTATAATAAACGTGCACGAATCGTGCCGTTGCCACATTTTTTTTGAAACGATTATATTTTTTACGAAACGGAAAAAGGAACAACATTAAAGTTTCGCTCCTATCGAACTCGTTATACGAACCATTTGAAACAACAATAACGAATTTATCGCATTCGTATTACTGCAATACACGAATATTAAACGAGAGCAAAACGAAAATGTAACCGTTTTACCGCTTTAGGTTTCAGCTTTACTACACTTTAGGCGTGTACAATACATTTCCAATCGTTATCATTGGCCGCGCGGGTGCACTATACGCTGTGTATCTACGTCATGCGATTACTATCTTTTTTTTTTTTTTATAATTTTTCGAATTCCGGTATAAATGCAATTATTTCTCTCGTAGAAACTTTGAACTGTTTTTACAATATAAATGAGTTTTCAAAAATTAACGAATTCCCGAAACATGCCATTGTTTTTCCAAGTTACTAAAATTTAATTTTTTTTTTTTTATCGATAAATAGCTTTTGACAGTTTTGCCAAATCAAATGTATTCTTGGTTTCCAATTTTCTACTCGAAAACGTAACTGTGTACTATATTATGAAAAAATAATGCTTAAAATGCCTTAACAACTCTTTATCCTTTTTTTCCTCCCAATCAAAATCAGAATGATGAAATTTCGTACAAAATATTCATATTAAGTAAATATTTAAAAATATTTTCCTGGATGAAAAAATAAAAGTAACCCTGATGTTTTTCAGTGTGAACTATGAAATCATTGTTCCAAAGTTATCTGTTTATTATTAAAAACTGAAATATTTTGTCATATTGTCTTTTATAACAGATTATTTAACAAAACATTTCAGTTAAATTAATCTTAATTAATCCTTTAGTAAAAACCTATGTATCATAACAGATCGGTTTTTACTATGTGATCAATTAAACTATTATTGTAAAATAAGGGCAAGCTTCATAGGTCACAAGAATGGAACATATTATGATATTATAATTAAAATATAACTATTATCACTTCACATAAAAACAGTTATCTGCGAATAGCGTGTTTATACATCATATTGCAATATACGAGTACGCAAAACATAAAATAAAGTAACTAAACAATTGTAAACATGTATTACGTATTATATTGTAATATACTACTACGCAAAATATAAAATACAATAAATAAACAATTGTAAACATGTATTACATAGAAAAAAAACTGAACAATTTACTTCAGAAAACGATGGAAATAAGTATAATTTATGATGCTATAATGTTTGATTCGATTTCAGAATAGTAAGCTTCCATTTCGAAAAATTCTGATAATTAATATTCACAAATTTTAGGTAAATAATTGATATAAATGAACAATTGCGAAACAAACAAATTAAGCAAAACGTTAATAACATTTCTTTGAAACGATAATAAATCGCTTTTATAAATTCATAAAGAATGAATTAAGTCAAATCCTAAACAATTTTTACTAAAAATAAAAGTTATATAATTGCATCGTATATTAATCATTTTCGTTAATTAATAAGAAATTAAATATTATACGATTAAACGAGTGTGCGACAAAATAATATGTGCCTTGATTTATATAAATACACCGTTCTTGCAGTAAAAATTGATGGCGCCTATGTGGACGCAGCCACTAAACGTTGATGTAATTCTGTTGCATTCAACTTGGTAAAAACAGGTTTTCCACAATAAAACAATTAGATTATAATTGTATACAGGGTGTTTCTGAAATAGTTGAGGGATCTAGTATACACGTTTTCTCCGGAGTTGTTAAATGAAATTTTTTTTTCTATCTTTAACACCTGGGTTGTATCTAATTATCTTTAGAACATTACTTCGAATCCAAAAATAAATACTTTTAAGATATTTCTTGCAAATTTTTCACATGAATCGATATGTGACATCGATTTTGGACTTGTCACACGTTTTTCATGCTCGATTCGCCAGGATCAAAAGATGTAGTGTGACATATCGGTTTGTATGAGAACTCTGCAAGCTAAACGTAGGTGAAATTTATTTGTTGTTATTTCAAATATCTGATTAATTAACACAGTTTTAATTGAATTTCAAATACATTTTGTTTAATTATGATTATTTTACAATTAAAACCGTGTTGACTAATCAAATATGTGAAATAAAAACAAATTAATTGAACCCATGATTATCTTGCTGAGTTCTCATGCAAATCGATATGTCCCACTACATCTTTTGATTCTGGCGACTCGAGCGTGAAAAACGCGCGACAAGCCCAAAATCGATGTCACATATCGATTCACGTGAGAAATTCGCAAGAAATAGATAACAATTATTTGTGTTTAGATTTAAAATAACGTTCTAAAAATAATTAAATAAAACTCGGGATTTTAAGATAGAAAAAATAAATTTGAAAAGATTCTTTATTTTATCACTCCAGAGAGTACGGGTATACTAGTTTCCTTAACCATTTCAGTAAAACCCAGTATATTATAGATTAATAGGTATTGTTAAAAATCTGTTTTTACCAAGTTGAATGCGAATAAACTCAACAACATCTAATGGCTACGTCCAAGTAAATTTTACCAATTTTAACAATTAAATTACGTGACTGTATATTGTTTTAAAATCATTGGAACAATTTAAATATTGTATATTATTAAACATGTTAAATGCGCGCTTAGTTTTAATTAATTGAAAATTAATTTAAAACGTAATTTTCGTCACGAAAAAAAAAAAAAATAATAATAATTATACGTCTTTAATACGTGCCCTACTAGTATCGGGAAAACAGTAAAACAAGTATCAACAATGTACTCCCCGTGGACTTATCAGATATTCGACTGCGGCAAACAAAAAGGGTTAAGGTTACCGCTAATTTATTAGTGCGGTCGTTACACGCAGTTTGCGCGTTCGGGTTTTAAAAATTCACCACCGCGTCGAGAGGCCGCTGTCAATCACTCGCAAAACAACACTACCAGGTGTCGATGTGTAGCAGCAAATCGGCCTTGTAGATTGACAGGTCAAGAATGATTATCGTTAACTAGACGTCGATAGGAAGTCTATAGGACCGTCCAGTGGCCGCAACGCCAACGGGTCGAGCCATGTTTTATACACCTGCTCGAAACCTTCCCTGGCCTAATGGTTTGTGTACAAGGCTTAGCTTTTTATATCTACAAAAAAAAAAAAAATAAGAATGCCAGGCGAAATTTGGAAGAACGCAATAACATTTTAATCACCGGAGTCACGAAAATAATTACGCACCTAGAACAAACATCGTGGGCTCGGTTAGTACGAATAACGGATAAAAAGAATCACATCACCAAAACGTCTACGATCCGTTTCGATCAATTTTCTGAAGTCTCATATCTTTATCTGCAATACACGTCACAGTGTACAGTACCATTGACCTTTTAATAATGCACGGATATTCTATCCTAATAGTTATACTTGGTTATATTTGGTTATATTTGGTAGTGGCTACGTCTGGATGTCATTGTATTCGTTTGCGTCTTACTTGATAAAAACACAGGGTTCAAACAATGGTTTTCTAGTCGTTGTTTCCGTTGTTCAATACCTGTTTATATCATGCAAATTATTACTTGTGTTTGCGTTCACATAGCCACTACCAATTTGAAGAACATGCTGATAAAGTGTCTTAACGTTATGAAATCAACGGTAGAATGGAAAATTGACGATCTTACTGCGCTGATTTCGTCGAGAGCCGTACGGGCATAGTATGCAAAACACGTCATTATTCACACGGCCATGTACATCGATTTTTCGATTTTCCTCTCCACCGCCGTCGTCGTCGACCAAATGACAAATATAAACATATATATAGTATATATATGCATTTTCTCTCCACCGTAGAGATGAACCAAGGTCGAATATTGAATATTATTACCCGACACGAAACAACCGTGTTGTACCGTAGAAGCAATTTCAGGATAAGAACACAATTCAGCGGCTAATGCGAGGGACACGCACATAAACATATTTGAAAAACTCGAAGCACTTAGCTAACGCGATACGAATTACATACTCGTGTAGAGCGTCCTTCTATAAGTATTGTTTATTATTGTGATCATAATCCTATATTTAATGTACGTGAGAAAAAAAAATCGATATTCTACGAAATAACGTGCAGTTAACTGTTTAGTGACAAAGATCTATAAGAATAAATATCTATTATTTAGTATAATTTTATCTATTCGAAGGTGTACGACTTTGTGAGCATTGAAAAGTGTGATCGAAACTCTAAATATATATTTTATTTTATTTTTCACGACTGATTAAATGTCCATCTCTCACAACCATACTATCCGATAGGTAGGTACTTAAAATTATTTGAAGTATTGCATTTTAAATTTGGTCAATTCAACTGTTGTGACAAATGTTAATTAAGTACGCTTAAAAGGGTTAAAGGCTTAGACCCCTCTCTAAGCATCTTCATTACATTATTTTTTTAATCGATTTATAGAAAATATTTTAAGCTTAACTCTCTCCCACTCACGCTTATACAATTTAATTAAACACCGTTACCGTAACGAATAAATAATTTAAAAAATATAAAGTTTTACTATAACAAATTTTTTTTTTAATTTTTGTGACAATCATAAGACAATATTTGTATGAAATGATTTTCAACTATACAGTTTAGTTATGTGAAACATTTTTTTTTTTGTTTCTCACTGAATAATACAATTTGAAAGTCTTGACAAATTTTAATAGTATAATTATTTTTTTTTTTTATGAATAAAATAATTTTACAGTATTTTATAACAGATACAATGTGTAATTTTAACTTATTTACACAATTTAGCACTGTTAGGCATGGCCTTTGTTCTTTATAATAATGTCAAGAATATTTTTAAATTTTCAATAACAATTTTATTCTAATGGGATAAGCTTGAAAAACAACATAAATAGTATACTGTGTATCGTGTAGAGATTCAGTAATTTAAAGTGGTAGGCTAATGTAAATTCCATTATCTCATCATGTTAAATTAGTAAAACCCTATAGTGTTATACCCTTAAGTAAAATGAGCTCAGCCCGAGAGTGTCTTTTGTATTCAACAATATTTGCTTTGTAACTTAATACATTTACAATATCTATTCAATGGTGTGGTTCATTCTAAACACTTATTGGCTACATAGCTAATAAAAACAAAACGTACAGTTACGTTGTATACATTAAAATGAATTTGAATCCGTGATGCATATCCGTACTGAATATATGTATAATTCAAATGTTAAGTCTTTCCGTAAAAAATATGAATATTTTATTAGTTTTTGTTATTATTTCTTCAAAGTACACGGACTTAAAGTGAATAGTTATTATGGAATAATATTCCGAAGTATTTTTAACCCTTTAACTATATGTCTTGAAAATTGCGCTACTCGGGGATTAGTGAAAATATTATAGAATGTGTTTTTTTTGACCATGGTTAAAAACAATAGCATCAAAAGTAAAATATTAAAATCTAACTTTTTGTAATGAACAACAAAAGAGTACCGTATATATCAAATTAATATAAAGTAGTAAAATTTAACACATAAATTATATGTTAAAGTGCTTATTCTAGTCGAATATGAAAAAGTTCAATTTACTTGTTTCTTAATATTATTTTATACTAGAAACATAATGGTAAACAGTTCTTGAATATTCAGATAAGGAGTTTATCTAACTTGTTATTAGGTCAATGTCTTTCAAAATAAAACCAAGGTTAAGTAATCCTATAATTTTATTGCTTCCTTGATATTAATAATAGTTGTTTTACCATAAAATGGTAATTTGTTTTAAAAAATTTATAATTTGAGTTCATTCAACAAGAAATACTGATAAGCTAAGGATACACTATTCACACGCCGATACACTCCACGCCGTGGTAAGACGTGTGATAATATATTGTGCACACTAATACAACGCAACGAATACCACGCACAATAAAATTAGTCAAATTTGTACGTAAAGCACCTGCGTCAGTACTGTTTTGCATTTTGGTTAGAGAAGAGTTATTAGTATAACATTAATAATGAATTATTCAAGTTCGTCTGATAATGATTGTGAAAAAGAGTTAGAAGAAATGGCTGTGACAATTTTTTTTAAATAAATCAACAAATAATCGAAAATTATGGGTTCATCCTATTAATGCAAAAAGGAAAGAAAAAGGAGCATTTTTTAATTTATTTCCTCAGTTAAAAAAAGATCTAGATAAAACGAAAAAACGTAGTACAATGATGTATGTGCACGAACGTTTTCTATCAAACTTTCTTCGCTGTATGCGGAAGTCATTGTTAAACGTAGGAAATTCGAAATAAAATGACATAATTTCTCATCGCACGTTACACGTATTTCAACATTGTTTGAAACGCGTGGCATGAAATTGAGTGAGAATGCGTTGCATTTTATCAATATGATTAGAAAATCGACTAACATATAAAAATAAACGGGCCAACCGCGATTAAAAATTTGTGGCGTGTTAACGCGTGGCTTGTAAAGGCGTGTTAACACATGGCGTGTGAATAGTGTGTCCCTAGCTATAAAGTTATACGCATACACATCAATAAATAATACATTTTTATACATCGCATTAATATAGTAGATACCTTGGTGTTATTATTTAGTAACACATGTACTTCAATGTATATTATATTATAAATAAAAGTATACCTAACAACTAGTGGTATATTACAATGTATAATGATTAGCTGTTTTAAATTCCAACTTATGTGTCAACTTAAATTATTTTATTATAAAACAAAGTTTGTTTCTTACATTGTTTCATAACTTAGAAGAAAAATATGAAATTAATTTTTTTATTTTTTTCAATTATATTGATATAAAATAATATTGTTATCATTTATAAATGGCAATTTAAAGTATCAAATATTTTTCATATTTATTGTTAAACTAGATCTAGAACACTAGATATGTAATATAGAATAATGAAATATTCTCATTGGGCCCACAAATAACAACTAATGACTCAAACTCTAAATTGATAGGCATTATTTTTTTTTTTTTTTTACAAATAAACAGTAGAAATTATTATAAAATTTAAAACTATTGGCAATAAATTCCAAGTCCCATTTTCACCAAAAAAATATATTATATCTAAATATATTTTTATCTGACTTTGAATATATATTATCTAACTTAAACGTTAAAAAATAATTATTAACTTTTTACTATAATATGTACTTCATAAATATTCATAGAAATATTATTTATACCTTCATTACTATCATAAATCTATCTTTAAGTAGTTAACTTTATATTGATATTTATGTTAAGTTAAAAAGTATACTACAATATTTTTATAAAACGAATATTTTGAGAATGGGATTATATTTGTATACGTTGATTAATTGCACTGAGTAAATTATGAAAAAAAATGATTTGTTAAATATTATAATAATTCATAAATATAATATAAAATTTTACAATGATGGTAAATTTAAATATACAAATAATACAACGAACAATAATATAAGATGATTTTGAAACTAATTTGCATATCTTATTATTTACTGTATTCATTATAATATAATAATGCACACGAATATAATTATACTTATGTATACACACACACTATATATATATAATATGTAATCACCAACGACTGATTAACTAAATTAATTTATATAGTAATAAATCACAATGATGATAATAACTATTACTTCTGCAAACATTTATGTTTTAAATTGAAAATTATCTCAACTTTGGGTACTCTGTAAGCCCACCCGAATACACATTAAAAATGTTATAACTGTTGTACCTATACTACAACAATTTTCTTTCATTAATAAATTAATTAAATGTTATTAAAAAGGTACAGTCGTTGGCTCAATACATTTATCGTGAGCTATATTTTTCAACAAATCAATTACTCAAAAATACATTTTATACATATTACAAAGAATAATGACGTAATAGAATGACGTTTCGATACCCCATTTTGCCAAATATCATCTCTTACTCCAAAAACAATACATGTTTCGTTATTAATTTTCCAGATACGTTGTCAAGAAGGCGAAAGACATTACACGTATGAACTGGACGAACGTCTCGTAGAATTTGGTACGGCTGTGCACGACAGCGACTTTGGACGAGCTATACTGTACCTTGAAAGTTTGGAAGATAGCGATGATCATCAATACGAGGTTGATGGCATGTGGCAGAACCTGTCAGATATTGGCCTTCAGCTAATGAACTTACCAGTAGCTGCTAGGTGTTTGGCAGGTGTCGGTGACTACTGCAAAGCATGGTATCTGCAAGAAACTTATAAGTTAGCCGAAAAGTTTGCAAAGGAAAACAGTTACGTATAGAATTAAAACTATTATCTAAGTAATCTTCAATCACTGGTATATACTTGTACACCAATACTTTTAAATAATCTCCCGTTGTATATATACTTTCGAGACTAATAATATTATATGGTGTTATAATATTTCGCGTGCAGATAAGAGGATTCTATAACCATATAGGTGCGAATCGATGCAAGGCGGGAGATTATGAACACTTTATCGTATTAACTTCTATAATATACAATCAGTTGTGGTGAAAGTGTACTTGTTGTTCAACTAACATCTATGGTCGATTTATTTTAATGAGATACTGTTTTTGCTAGTTATTATCCACATAGGTTAAAAATGAAAAAATAATATTAAAATACAACAAATATTATAAGTTATTTCAGGGAACAAATTTTCATTTTTTCTACTCAATGGTTGTGATTTTGAAAAAAAAAGAAAAGTTTTAACAAATCATCGTAGGTCGGTTTTTTCAATTACTTCATAATATTTCTACAATGCAATATAATACACGTGTTTATATAATCTTGTGTTCTTTATTATGGACGTTATAGTATGAAGCAAACTATTATTTGATTATAAATGTTTATGTAAGTATATATAAATATTTATATTGATATATTATTCTCAGACCTTTGATCGTGTATGGCCACGTGCACGATGGCCTGCTATTTAAACTTTAAGCTTTCTTCCAGGCCTGTACTGGCTCACCGGGCAACCGGGCAGATGCACGACGCGCCCCATGAAAGTTACAATGTATAATGTGTCCCTCATATGTATTGATTTTTTAACATGTAATCTAATGGACCTTCATCTATAGCCTATTATTATTATTTCGTATAGCGTCTATTATAGGCATCTATAGCCTATAAAAAAACGATTAAATGACAAAAATTAGGGCGCCCTTAAATGTTTTTGCAACCGCCTCATAAGAGGTGCTAGTACGGGCCTGCTTTCTTCCCTCCAGTGTTCTCTTTAATCGTCAAATTCTATCTCTCAAACCTACATTTTCAAATTCGTTTTGTTCTGCTCTCTCAGAAATAGCTGCTATAAACGCCGGTGTAACTCAAGGAGATATTCTCTCACCTATACTTAACAACATTTGTGCTTTACATTCATCCAACTCTTCATATACAACTATAGTTGATTATGCAGACTATAAAGTGATAATTTTTATCAACGTTAATCCTCTCATCGTTTCATTAAGTCTACAGAAGTATATACACTCGATGGAAAGTTAATTTTTAAAAATGGCGTTTCATAATTAATCCAAGCAAATCAACATAAACAACCTTCACTCTCAGGCTTGTCCTTTGCCTCAACATCACCTCATTAGGAAGCTCAATTACCAACTATCATTTAATAGTAAAATAACAAGGTTTTATCTTAGATCAAAGACTATCTTGTACCTCTCACACATTAAATTCAAAAAGTTCGCATTTTAAATAAGCGACTACGAAAGATGAAAATTCTGTTAAATAAGAAAAAACACTCCTCACTAAACGTTGAACTTTAAATAAACCTGTCTGACTCAACAAAATATAACTCTGGAGAAGCACAAAAAAGTAAAAATTAAACAAAATTCAAACCTTTGAAAATATTGAAACTATCAAATACACTCCACACTGATCTCTAAATCTAAAGACGCTAAACGATGAAGCCAAGTTCTACTCTAAAAGGTTTTATGATAAGTTAACTACTGATATAAATCCTCTAATTAAAAATGTAGCATATGCTATTATACCCGATAATCCACCAAGACGACTTAAGCGCAATTAGTGTACAAATCTTTTACGGAACTAATATGTACATTTAAGCACCTCAATGAAAATGTCACCACTGAATTACTTCTTTCTTCTAAATAAATTTATATTATTCTTAATTCTTAGGCTATACCTATTGTATCATTTATACAAATTGTAAATTACTTATTTAAAAAAAAAAAAAATTAATAAAAATAAATATACGTACTACACGCGTTTCAACGTTTCAAAAAGAACTGGTGTCTTGATTTGATAACTTAAGGCTTCAATACATAATAATGTTAAGAGATATCCAAAATGAGTGACTTCATTCCTGTGTATGTTGAAATTCATTAAACTGCTAAATTATTAGATTTAATTATTGTATAAATTGTATAAACTCATTGGCGCCGAACACGTACTTTTATGGGGCAGTTCGCCCCTGTATTTAACTATGATGGTGAGTGTCTGGTGATTGTGTGGGTTTGGGGTGGTTGAGTTGATAAATTTACAAATTAAGTGACAACCGATCTGTAGATGATAGGATACTATGATGCGATAGAGCGATTCGCCAATCAATGCATGTCTTTATACCATATCAAGACATATATGTATATCTATTTTACACACATGATGAAGCTAAACGCCTTCTGGAGCTCAATGTTTAAAAATGATAACACAGCATGCAAATACATCTTTTAAACATTTTAAGATAGTTACTTAAATTACTAGTAGTCCCGTGAAAAATGTTTGAAACATCTTTTAGATTCTGAATGAAACAAGGAAGCCATTGGTTTTACCATGATGTATGTGTTTATTTTTTTTTTTTGTGTCTGTCAACAACTTTTCTCCTAGAAAACATGCTCCAATCGAAAACTTCTCGAGAAGTTTTCGATCCGAAATCGTATTCGATTGGTGCATTAGGGAAGTCATTTTTTTGAATTCCTCAACAGCTTTTCCAATTCATGCGAAAAACTAACGAAAAATTGCAAGAAACCGGCAAAATTTACGGCACACCGGTTTTCGTCAAAATCGAATTTTTATTTTCATTATGACTCGAAAAATATTGATTGCAAAGACTTGAAATTTTTACACAATATTTCTAAAGCAATTATCTAGAGATGATGTGAATTTCGGGTGGTCCTGAAGTTTATGTGCTATTTATAGACATTTGAAATTTTCGAGTTTTATTATGGTTAAATTAACAATAAATTATTGAGTCATGTAGCCGGTCATTATTTTGCTCTAACTTTTTGGGTACTAGTGTTAACAAGATTTTATACTTTGCCCCACCAAATAAAATACAAGTCGGTGCCAGTGTATAAAATGTATTATAATAAAAAAAATCAATTTTTCTAAGAAAAAAAATAAAAAAAATATAATAAATATATATTTTGTATATATAAATATTATATTATATTATATTATATTATATTAATATTATATATAAAAATGGAAACAAAAATACAAAAATGTATAACATTGCATCAGTTGAGAACGGCCGGGCCGATTATCTTGATTTTTTTTTTAAATGATAGATAATGTCGCGTGGAGCGAGTTTATAGGGCTTATATATGGACCTAACTCCGCCCCCGGAAGGTGCTCAAACAGGAATTTTGAGATTTACGATAGAAATTTTTGTTTTTGTTTAAATGGTTGCTATGGGGGTTATAAGATTTGAGAATAATATTTATTTATTAGTAGTTAATATAATGAATTACCCGACGTTGCAAGATAGCCAAAAAACATAAATAAGTACTTTGAATATTTTCTATTTGTTTGTGTCATTAAAAATGCCAAGAAGACGCCAGAATGCCAATTTTTGTCGTAGAACAAATGCAGCTACAAACATGAGAAATAGAAGAGCGCAAAGAACAGACGAACAATGCCAATCCGATAGTGCGAATGATTCGTAGTTGACTCACGCAGAGCAAATGACCAACAACGCTAACAGGTACATCGAACATTTATATCTGATTTATTCCTGCGTCTAGCATTCCAGTACGAGCCCGATATTGAATATTATGTTCATTCAAAAGTAGTGATTTGTGCTATGGACAAGGAATGCCCGCATTGCCATGCTCTCAAATTCAAAAATGAGCCAGTCGGGATGTGTTGCGCGTCAGGAAAGATGCAACTACCTGAAATTGAAACACCACCTAAGCCATTGAACGGTTTACTTATCGGTACAGATCCAGATTCTAACGTGTTCCTGAAGTCAATTAGAACATTCAATTCATGTTTTCAAATGACATCGTTCGGAGCAACAGAAATAGTTTGAAACACTAATGCAAATGGTCAACAATACAATTCTATACTACGGATTAGAGTACGTTAAGGTTAGGTTAGGATTATGTATTAATTGATTATATTAATCCACCGTATTATGTCAAACTTGGTATAACTTTGATACTTTATTAGATTTAAATCATACACTAAGGTACGCACAAACAGCACTAGGTCTGCGATCTACCGCAGATAGATTGCCTACCTGATAATATACTGCTGTGAATCAGAATTTTTATTCCGGAGAGAAAACTTAAGATAAATCTAGAACATCATCCACCGAATATTAAATAACGAATTGAACAAAGTTAGAGTCATATAGAGTTGGTATATTTAACGAGCAACGAAGTGCACGGGATCAGCTAGTTCAGGCGTGCCCAACCTTTTTCAACTCGCGGGCCACATTAAAAATGTATATTTAAATGCTTCACAGGTTTTTTTTTTGTTCATTTCGATAAAATATAGACTAGTCATATTTTATCGGATATAATATTATCTTTGTCTACCTATACTTAAATATATTTAATTATTTATTTAATTGTAGTCTATTACACTAATTTATTTCTATTAATATTCTAAAATCCCATGCATTTTTTTTTTTATATATAAAAAATTAAAAATTGTAATATATTTTATATTCTTAAAAACTTTATAAAATAAATATTTTATAAGTAATAATTTTTTTTTTACACCTATATAAATTTCTAATTTTTATAAAATGGTCACGGGCCGGTTGGAACACCTTCGCGGGTTGGGCACGCCTGAGCTAGTTACTATACATAAATTCAAACATCGCAGTCAAATAATATTAGTTAACCTACCGGTAATCTTTCTAAAATCACTATTTATATGAATATATGATTAATATAATAAAATTACATTTCTTCCTCCTTGAAAATTTAAAAGTTGTATGTGCTTTATTGACAATCATAATATGAAGTGCACTTCCAAGTGTATCATATTATGATACACTTGGAAGTATACTACGTTTATAATTTTTAAATTAAATGAATTACATATTTTAGAATAGCTGAATGCATCAATAATCAATTTTATAATTTTATTTTCCTCATAGAATTATAAAACTTTTTTCGAAATTTAATGTTCCAACTGATCCCATTAATTTAATGTCAATTTATAAAGAGACTACTCACACGATAAATTTGCTATTTATTTCTATCTTGATGTTATCCGTCAGTTACAATTAAATGTAAATAACAATGGGGAAGAAATTACAAATAAAATACAAAAGAAAAAACATTTAATCTCTAAACTAACAGTCGTTTTTACTCTAACATAACTGACCATGTAACTATAATGTCCGTTTTTCGTATTTGTATTTTTTTTTTAATCTTATTTGCCACCCATATTCTAGCAGTACACGAATATAATCTTACAACAAATCACAATATCTACAAAAAGAATGATATCGAATATAAATGTTAAATTCATTAATTTTACGCGTTGTGAAACATTCTAAATTTATAATACAATGTTCAGTGCGCCAATAAAACGGAAAAAAATTCTTTCAGTTTACATTTTTTTTTTTTTTTTTTTTTTATTATAAAATCACTGGGTACTACATTAAATTAATTAGAAAATCAGAATCATATGATAATTAGTATAGAATAACAGATACTTACAATATTTTATATTAAACATGTTTCTGTGAGAATAAATAAAGATCAAGTACGTTTCTTGGGTAGAATGATATAGAAATAAAGATTTTATTAAACAATCGCCGAATCACCAAATGCGTAGAAAGTGGATCTCAAATACCTAGTCATTTATTAAATACGAGCATCGAAACGTTTGTATTGTCTAAAATAAATACAGGTGTCGGGCACACGTTAAACTTAGACTTAATTTAGCTTTGCTATTGATCAGACCATAGAGTATGGTCTTTATTGACATATAGCCTGTGAGTAACTAAGTAAGTGTATTGGTAAATACAATACTTCGCACATTTGTTAAAGTGGTTTTCAATTTCTTCTACCATTTAACGCAACATTTAGAAGTGTCGACCCCATCAAGTTGGATACCGTCATTAAATTGTTTTGATTCCTAGCTATACAGTTCGGGTCAATACAAAACTATATTCCGTATTACAGTTATTAGATAATCGAATAATACTATCAATTATGTCATTCACATTTTACACACTATTAAGCATTGGAATTATTAGTTTCAACGGTTTTAAATTATTACATGATTAATTGCTGATATCAAAGAGGTTTTTAGTGTTGTTCAAGTTTCAGAGCGAATAATAATCAAAAATTTACGTTCAAATATTAGTAATTTAAATTATAAATTGGATGATTTTTAATAATACTATTTCAAATGTAGTCCTAATTTTGAATATATACCTATATATTAATCATATGAAACTTTAACACCCTATCCCTAAAAATGTAAGAAAAAATAAAAATTACCATCAGTTTACGACCGACTTTAAATTTGAGAGTTGTGCACCTAACAAAAAATACTATGTAGTAACACAAAAAAATAATATAAATGGTCGTTCACATTGTAATTATTTATGATTCACGTGCATTGTCAATTAAAGCTTACGTTAGAGTTGTAAAACTAATGTAAAAAATCTAAAGATCTGCCCTCGCTTTATTTATATTTTTAAATTTTTATAATTGTGAACTCTATAGTAGAGCGTAGGTACTTTAAGATTGAGATCGAAGCAAGAAATTTAATGGCTTTTCAATAATAGCTTATTTCTGGGATCAAACTTTTGTGTATTACAATCGCAACCAAAGTCCCATTAGATTTGAAATAAACCCGATAGGAACTTTAAAGAGATCATTTTTCGATTTCTTTTTTTTTTTATAAGTTTATTCGTATACAAAAAAAAAAAAAAAAAACCTTAAAAAGAAACTTGAATTCAGTATAAAATTTTGTCGAGTGTCGTTCATATTCCGTTTGATAACTTACATGATTTTATACAAAAGTCTTCAAAATTGCATGCAGGCAGTTAAAACTTAAACCACAAAGATCTTTACGGATGCGGATCTCATTTGTTACATGAAAGTATTAAAAAAAAAATATACCATGTTTCAACACGCACGAAACAATACAATAATCGGTATCTATAACTGCGTTCAGTGCAGTGTTACAATATCATGCTGCCGCTTAGATATTACTATATTCAAATGGGATGTACAATAGGCGGTGGAGAACTTTGCAAAATCAATTATTCGTAACCGGCACGTATATATCTTATGTTGAAAACGATAGTATTTCCATCACACTACTTTGACCGACGGATTCGCAGACCCATGCCAACGGCGGCCAATGTTAATTATCCGGGAGATATTATAATGAATGGAAACGAACGGGAAAAGAAATGCGGTGAATGCGCGTGCGCTCGGTACCGTTTCGTTGCGCGCCGGAGCCATTTATCTTTTGAGGCGAAAGAGAATTCCGGAGAGAATATTTTCCCATTTATAATCACCCAAGTCGTTGTGGGGAATCGCCCGGTCGCGACATTTGCAATTATCATAATTTATCGGGTTGATAAAGAGACAAATGAATCGTAAAGGCTAAACCGTTGTGTCGGGTAGAGTGGCGGGTTTGGTACTCAACAAAAGAGGGCAAAAAATATGTCTATTTCCCATATACCCGGCCGGCGGTGTACCATCACGGTTGATTCACATACAATTATTATGCGATTTCGCCACATAACATTGAAAATCAATAAACAATGCAACAACCCCGCTTCCGGGGAAATATTTTTTGGTTTAAAGTTTAAAAGTCGTATTTATTTTATTATATTTATTTTGAGCTTTTTTTTCCTCCCCGACGCTTATGCTCGTACTCATCATCGTCGGTGTTTGTGCGTAATAAGATTTAGCTGCAGATATCGTATTGATTAAACGGCACTTTTTTCGGTAGGCATGGAAAAATTGAGATAACGTATTGAACGTTGACAATCGAAACCTGGAGCGAGTAAATATAAAAAATAAAACTTTTTCTAAAATAATGTTACACGAACGTCTCGCTACTGTGTGTATTCACATAATTTATTATATTTGATAACATTACAAAACTTTCTTTTAAAAATGTTCATTGACGCCGAAGATACTGTTCTAATCTACCCAAACGAAAACAGTCAATATTTTATTAACAGCCCAACTCATTAATAATATTGTCAACCAGAGTTTGAGATATTCTACCCCCCCCCTACTTCAATTTAACTATTCTAGTTATTTTATTATTATTTATTTATTTATTTTTTAGATACTAGATTTATTTATTCTTAGCAAACAGTTCTGCATATTTATAAACACGACGATAACTATAGTTAATCTAGACTAAAAAAAAAAAAAAAAATATAGTGAAACTTTGCATCAACAAGGAGTTTTTGTCATAAAAACACCATTACAGGGTTCATTCAAAGTTATGAATCACTTAGTTTTAAATTGATAAAATTCCATAGAAATTCACTCTGATCGTTAAATAAAGTGGAATCTTCAACTCAATATAGTAATGCATTATTTATCGATTATTTTTAATGGCATAGTACTATGATTTTGTATAAGAATTTAACTAAATTAACTTTTTTTTTAACACTAAAATAACCACAATTACTTTTTAATTACCATTCATGAAAAAAATCCTAATAATAAGTTTAAAACTTAAAAATGTCTTATATTTATAAATAACAGTTCTTTAAGTAATTCGATTATTAACTTAATAATTATTATTAACTACATTATTGTTATGTTAATAACAACATTATTGTAACTACAAAACCGCTTCAACATAATACTTGCAAGCTTTTGATTAACCCATACCTATCTAATCTGTATTGTACAGTAATATAAAAAATGTAAATAATTAATTTTTACTTTATTATTTTTTTTTTTTAATATAACTAAAATAATTGATAGGTATTTTATAATGGTTTTACACACACATACACATGAAGACATGAAAAAAAAATCGATGCAGAACGTCTTAAATAATTTTATATTCCCCTGTTTTATTTATATAATATAGGGTGAACTTTTATTTTCTCCTCGATCAATTTTATGCAAAGAATTTTTGGAGAAAAGTCAAAACGCCTGAGATATTGTGTTTGATTACATGTGAAATAAACGTTCAACTTTTTCGGGAATTTAATTAAGCATAAAATATTCTATAATAAGAAATGACAAGTTCATTTACTACTTAAGTCTTAAGATTGTTAATGATTGATTAGTGATATCCCATGAAGCATCAGTTGTTTGTCTTAAACATGAAAATATTGATTGCAACACTTATACTATATTAACTATAAAATATAATGTTCGATATAACGCCATAATATTGGTGACTATGTATTTTACAAGAAAAATCAATTTTCTAATAATATATATTTAAAATAACAAATAAACGACAAAAATGTGTTTAATCGTTATTTTCTACATCAATCATATCATAAATTCCTGCAATATTCCAGTTACTATAAGCAACATAGTTGCTGTGAAAATAATGAATATAGTTTTTAGTGAGTTATTGATCAAAGTTCTAAATGTTTTTAAACTACTATTTTTCTATCATTCCTACCAATTTATTAAATCATTTTTAAATAATTAATAAATAATCAAGTTAATGAGTGGTATGGTATTACGTATAACTTAAATTCATAAAATTCAAGTTGAAAAAAAAAATGCTTGTAGTTAAGTAACTCAACTATACAGTAAATTCAACTACAAATGTCTTAAAATAAATATTAACCAATAATTTATCTATGATATTTAATTATCTACGAATTATCTACGAGTTATTTGAGGTTATAAAAAACCATAATTGTTTGTCTCTGTTTATAACACAAGTAACATAGGCATTTAAACGTTTTATATATCCAACGTGCCAATCGATCAATGAAGATTTTAAAAACTGATTTGAATTTGTCATAAAGCCCATTTGATATCAAATTTCTCAGATTCTTTAATATTGTGCTCAACAAGCCAAAAAATTAAATGTTGTTGATTTTTGTGTTTCCGATTTATTTTGTTCTATTTTGTATAAACTTAGGAAATAAAATCAAAAATATGGGAAAGTCAAAAATAGATTTTACGATATATTCAAATCAGTTTTCAAAGTCTTTATCATATCATTTGATTGATCGGTACATTGAAAATTGTAAACATCTAAGCCCCCATTTTGCTCATATGATAGACAGAAACATAAAGTTATAGCTTGCAGTCCTCTAAAATAAAACAATAATACTAAAATATTAATTGAAATTCAAATAATTAAGTATGGTTTCAATTAAATTAAACATATTTTAAATGATGTCTTTTGTATCAAATCTCGATTTATGCAGATAATAATATTAACAAAATTGAAATCTAAATTTCGAATCACATTGATTGGACATTCATAATAAAACTAACGTTGTATAAAATAAATTTTATAAGTTTAATTAGAATTTCAAAAGTTCATTATAGTCAGAATGAATTTCGGTATTATTAATAGTCCAAATGGCCGAATTATGCAAAATTCTGTGCAATGTGGAAATTATATAAGTTATCCGCAAAGACCTTAATGGAAATATCAATTGTTATGCACATTATTTATTGTGTTAAATATTCAAAATAATGTTTATTGCAGTACATTATTATTGTGTTTGTTTATCAGAAGCTAATGCGGTGTGAGAAATAATTATCTCAATGCTGTGCAGGTCCTATAGATTAACAGTCAGTTAGTAATCACACTATCCTTTGTACATGTTCCTTTGAAAATGTCAGTGCACTGCACATATTACTATGACTGTACAGTATGTATTTTATTGTTATTATTTTTATTTATTTATTTTTTTTTTAACGAACTTTTATTCAACAACGAGTTTACACAGAATATAATTATTATTTTTGAGTTATTGTGACTTTCCTATTATTTTTATTATATTTATTTTTTGTTGGTGGGATTAAATGTCTCTTGACCCTGAAGATGTGAAATGTATATTTCAAAGAGAGTTTATGGGTAGCATAAAGTATTAAACATCATTCATCATTAATGGCTATTGTGTTCACGATTATAAATTTTTACTGCAAACATCGTATTTCGTCAGCTCATTTTTCCAGTATAAAAATAAGTCGATGTACTACTAAATTAAACATGTATAATATTAAAATTGTGAAATTCCGCAATTCAAATAGATCATAAATAAAAAATAATAGAACAATATGTTATACACCTATAGTTTGTATAATATATTTTTTCCGTAGAAAATTGATGAATAAAATAAATTCAAAAGTGTATAAAGTTCCAAATTACTACATTATAGTTTGATACATAGTTTGATTATATATGTAACGATTCAAAATGTTTTTGACGTATTAATAAATGTATGTGTTAAAAATAGTACAGCAATAATTGAATATCTTCTTGATACCACGAGCTCTTTTACTCGCATAGCACGAGCAACATTTTAACGATAAATTAATAAACGTTAAACATTAATATAGGATATAATTACAAAGATCATATACATAGTTTCTTCTTGAATTCAAAATACAAATTTACATTAACTGTTAAAAATATCGTATAATACAAAATAACTATCACTATAAATATTAGAAATATATTAAAACTCAAATCTTTTACATAAAAAAATAAATGAAAAATCATATAATTATATGATCTATTTATATTATCTAGCGTAGAAGAATTTGAAACGTTTTTCTAACCATACAAATTGTAGAATAAAACGGTATCATGGAAAAGCAACAATTCTATCATCATGTTTACTATCCAAAAAGTATAAAAAACGTAGAAGTAATTTTAAAATTTCAGATTATTCAGAAAGCTCAACGTCTAACAGTTTTTCTTCTCCCTTGGTGTAAAATCCAATCAATAATGTGCAAACAAGGAGCAATAAATAAAAAAAATTGATTGAGTTATCTTAAATTGAATTTTGATAACAGCAAACACACTTTACCGAGGATTTCAAAACATAAACTTTTTATTGTACGACGTTTTGGAAATAAAATAACGTGCAATACCTTCTCTCAAACTGCTATTGAGTATGGTATATAGGCTACAATACATATACACACGTAGATAAAAAACCATAAATTGCGTTTCATAAAAAAAAAAATAAAAATATATAACGAGGTTCCGCAACAATTCGATACTGTGGTGTAATCGATACCGGTCTATAAAATAAACTACCAAGGATACAAATCGTGTTTATATTTTCCGAACATTTATCTTAGACTTAAATTTACCAACCCATTTCATCAACTGAACTAATCCAATTAATACATTTGTTAAGATGTGGTTTGCAATAACATATTTCACTCATCATTAAGAACCTGATATATTTGTATTTGATTTAACCAACATTTATATAGTGTTTCCTGAGTGTGCAGTGTACACATATTGTGAGGAACATTTCACATATCGAATTTCATGTAGTTAGAGCTTAGAACGTTATTTCATTCACAATAATGATAATGGATAATATTACAAGTAAACGGAAACTCATCAACAAGACTTTGAGTCGGCGATAGACTCGCCAAAAGACCGCATAAAACAATAATTCTGTCAACAACTGAAAAACATGTTGACTTTTCAACCAATAATTCTATTTATTTCGTAGCCTGTTCCGAGCTACCAAAAACCATGAACAATGACTTCTTAAAAACAATATATTGAATTATCCACAAAATACGAGTATCAGTATAGTACAGACCATTATACAGTAAAAACGTACATCACGTATCGTGTTCTTAACCTGTTGTATGATAATTTTTTATAATATTATGGTTTTTTCCAATGAAACTTGTGAACCTCGTAATTAGGTTGTATATCTCTTGTTAGTACAATAACTTTATTGGCGTTCAGCAGGTAATATTTCGATCTAATCATTTTGACCATCCATCCGCCGTAACAAGTTATTGTCGTAATCGGTGCATTGTTTATTATTATACGTCATTCTACTTCTAATATTACATTAATCTCTGTTATAGCTACATGTTTACAGTATCTCGACCATCTCCAACCAAATAAAATTCGTCTGCAAATCTGAAAAAAAAATTAATGCAGATGATCCTCCTTAAAGGATATTATGCCCTCACACAAATCCATTCATCCTGAAATCCAGTCGGTTAAATCTAAATTACTAATTTGAGAAAATACGTCATCAGTTATCCTGGGTAAATGAAATTAGTCTCTACGGATTATATTTCAGTACTGAAAAAAATAAAATATTGACTTAAAAAATGAAATTGATACTTTGGGTAGTAAAAGTTGCAATCGTACTCGCACTTCGTCGCTAGATCAACCTAACTTAGATAGTGTACAGAAACTAAAAAAAAATCAAAGTGTCGTAAAATTACGTATTGTTAGGATGACGATAAACCATTTATCATTAAAATATTTTCTAGTATGGATTTGAATTTTATATTTAAATCTGTCTCTCTCTCAAGCAAAATATCTAACAAACCGAGGACAATTCATAATGAACTTAATTCAATTGATAACGCTATGCAAATTCTCAAAGCTCGACGTAATTTATATGAAGCATCTAATTATAAACAGATTTGTATTGCTACAACCTCACTAAATATGAAAAGTAAATCTTTACACCATTATAAAATAAATATGACAGTAAAAATTGACCATTCAAGTTGGTACATTCGTTATACTCGTGGTTTTCCTAACCTGATCCACAAAAACTAGATCATCGATCAAGTACTCATCATCAACTATATTTATCTAAAAATATCAATATTATTAATAGTCAAAATTGTAAAATCTCTAACTTATTATCGAGTTATTATCAAAATGTACGTGGCCTAAAAACTAAGTTATCTTGTATTCAACTAAATATGACTATTTTTTCATTGTTTTACACTTACAGAAACTTGGTCAACTCTTGATATAATATACCGAATAATGCATATTTGATTATAATATTCATA
Source organism: Sipha maydis (assembly GCA_034509805.1). Classification (NCBI taxonomy): domain Eukaryota; kingdom Metazoa; phylum Arthropoda; class Insecta; order Hemiptera; family Aphididae; genus Sipha; species Sipha maydis. The sequence continues at coordinate 164,765 of JASXSY010001392.1, forward strand.
GGTTACATCACAATACTAGTAATAATTGCTATAATAAAGGTGTTGGCGTTTTGATTACAGACGTTTCTGTTCAGTTATACTCCTTTCTACTAATTGATATTGTGAACATATCTCAGTAATGGTAAACATTTTTAGTACTAAAATATTATTAGTAATAATATTTTGGTAATAATTTATTACTCTCATGTTGTATTACACCTAAAATTTCTTTGGAAGTTTTTAGAACCCCTTGAAATTATATTCTTAAATTATCCTGATTGTATATTTTTATTCGTAGGCGGTTTTAATTTACGTGTCATTTATTGGGAGGGTATTGATCTACATGCTAACATTAAAAATTTTAAAATTAACAACTCTGAGAAGCTAATTATGTTCTTATAACTATTTCAATATAAATTCACTCAGAATCACTACTTTAATGTGCTTGATCTAATACTTTCCAATAGTAGATAGTGATATAACAGTCTCTAAAAGTTTATTTCCGTTAGTAGACATCGATATAGCTCGTCTACCACTTCAAGTAATTGGTCTAAAAATAAACTCTGCTAAAAATTTAATTTAATTAAATCATGAATTTAATTTTTCTAAAAATAACTTTAACGCAATAAATAAGTATATATGTTCTATAATCTATCCTTCAAAACCTAACACACCAAACAAATATCCTCAGCAGTAACTCATATTATAATACTATTTATAGTTTGTAATTTATTCTTTCCTAAAACCTATGTTAAGAACAACACATTTTCGAAATGGTAAAGTAATGAACTGCAAAAAATTAAATCATACTGAATTTTCAAAACTTAAAACTTTATGTAAAATTAGATCTAAATTACTCTATAACTTACTATAGTATATTAGTTGTATTCAATTTCATATTCACAAAACCCTTAATTATTTTAGAGCTATATTAATAATACAAATAAAAATAATAATATACAGAAATCAAATGGCTCCGAAAAATTTGAACAATTTAAGAATTATTTTAACACTATGTATTCAAAATATATTATCGATCCAACAAATTTGACATCTTTTTCAGATATGATTGTTTTAATTAATAATCAGTTTTCCCTCTTTGAAGTTTTGTTAGATTTAGGTAGTTTAAACACTAATCCTTGTCCTAGCCCTCATTATTTTAATTCGAGTTCCTGAATTATAAATTGAATTATGTAAGTATGCTTTATTTTTCCTAATTCGTAACATTTTTAATTGGTCTCTAACAAATAACATTTATACATCATTTTGGAAATTAAGATTAATTATTCATATTTTAAAATTTGGTTCTAAAAATATAATATATAAATACAGACCTATTTCTATACTATCAGTATTATCTAAACTCTTCGAGAAAATTATATCCCAACCTTTTTATACATTTATATTACATAAACTAAAACGGTTTCAAAGCAGGATTGTTTACCAAAACCAATTTACTTTGATTCTATTCTCAGGATATATTGAAACTTATTGAAAAAGATGTTCAAGTGAATGTTATACTGACTTCCAAAAAGCGTCTAGCATGGTTAACATTCAAATTTTATTATTTAAATTAGAAGTGATATTCTTGATAACACCTTAAATTGGTTTAGATTCATATTTGAACGATCGTTGTCAACAAGTTAAAGTCAATGATTATTCATACTCCAAGTGCCTAATCTTATCTGGAATCCCATAAGTAGACATTTATCTTCCCGATTGTTTTTTCATTTTTTTATTTTTAACGCACATCGGTTCTTGTTTCAAATATTTCCAGTTTAAACTTCTTGTAAACGATATTTTTAACATTGTTGATATTGTTAAACTTTACTACTCAATTACTAATATAACGTATTTTCTTCTTCAAAATTATTTAACATAATGGTTTGAAGCTTATAAATTAAATCTTGATCTTTCTAAATGTTTTAAAATGTCATACTATCAAACAAAAAATAAGTTAAACTTTAATAATAATATTGATAATTTTATTTTACTTGAGGTTGAATATGCACTTGATTTTGAACTTCTTAACTTTCCAATCTAATCTAATTTTCTTAAGCAATATTGATCAAATAAATTTAAAAACTATAATAATGTTAGAGTTTTTTATTAAATCTACTTTAACCTTCAATGACATACGTTATCTAAAAATTCTTCATAATGCTTTGGTTCACATTTTATTAGAAATGAATCGATAATATGGTGCTTCTTTTTTACTTTTCTAACTGAAAAATTGAAACAAATGCAGAGAAAATATTTACACTCTATATTGGTTATAAAAACAAAAAATTTAATGATAGGAACTTGTGAATTTTCATCTATATCTGAAACGGTTAATTTTTTTTTTTTTTACATCAGCATGTCGCATTATATTGGTACGTATGGACTAGTTGTCTGGTTTGGTTTTAGAAAATAATACAATATCAATATTTATCACTTACAGTTTTTTTTTTTTTTTGTAATTGTTATATATTATTAATAATGATGAAAGCTATCTGATACCTGTAATAAAGATTAAACAAAAATTTGAGACTCAAAAGGTTAAAATTCCTGTTGTAGACCGATCTATCTATATTTCACTATCTTTTTATATTTATATTTATATATATATCAACAGTTGAAATAATATAATCGTGGTAATAATCTTCTAAGGTATGTTTTACATAGGATCACAAACATAAAACAAACTTTGTAAACTCGGTTTATTCGACAGTGTTTCATGATAGCATCAATGTTTAATATAATAACTCACAAAAAACTGAATAATTATATTACACATTTCAGACTGCGATGGGATGGACTGTCCAGAAGTATGGGCTCGCATAGCGATATTGAACGGGCAGACACAAGCGGCTGAAGTATTATATCTAGAACAGAATCAAGTAGAAAAAGCAATTGAAATGTATTTGTCGTTGCATAAATGGGAAAACGGTAACAGCACATTTACTGTTGCGAAATTTTGTTTCTTATTACAATTGCATGCATGTTACAAAATGATGTACTACGATTCTAGCCATCAGTTTGGCCGAATCCAAGAACCGTCCAGAAGTCGACGAGTTGAAATCACGGTATCATTCTTGGCTGTTGGAAACGTGTCAGGAAGAAAAAGCGGCTGAAATCGAGGAGATGGAAGGGGACAAAAGAACGGCACTTCAGTTGTACATGAAAGCCGGCCTTTTCAGCAGAGCTGCAAGGTAAGTTGCACACATGCACCATGATGCATTCATATGATTACAGAGTATCTATGGCATTTTTATAAATTATACTCAAAACGTATTGCACGTAGGTTGCATTCATAGACCTTATACTAGTATGGTTGCACTATGATAATCACGTTCTTATCGTGAATATTAATTTTATTTTTATATTTTTTTCTAATAAAATATATATATATATATATTTAATTTGTTAATAAATTAACAAAAATAATTATTTCTAACAAAATTCAGTAATTCCATTTGGTCTCTACATCATGATAGAAATATATAATACAATGCGTATGTTTACTACGTAGTCAAAAAATTAATTAATAAACCTATTACCGAAGCCTTTTTTCTGTTCAAATTTGATTAACTACAAGCAACTAATAATATCAACTTTGTCTCTTTAATGTTGATTACTGAACTTTGTGCTGTAAACCTTAAATTATTTAAACATGATTGGATCAGCATCAACATAATCTTATGTATACATGTGTTTTATACCATAAAGGCTAGTTCAAGATGATCCAGAACTATTAGCCGATGATTCTGTAGTAGAAAAAGTACTGTCCGGACTGCTTCGGCTAGAAAACTACCAAGTGGCTGGAGAACTCTGCCAATCACAAGGAAATCAAAGCAAAGCAATGGAATTTTACTGCAAAGGAAATATATACACCAAGGCCGTAGAGTTGGCTAGATACGTCTCACCGGCAAGTATGTGTGTTCGTATGGATTTCAATTCGTCGGCGTCAAGCACGTCTATACTTCTGTTTTCAGGGGGATGCGACTTTGATACAGTTTTTTTTTTTTTTTTAAAAAAAAAACAACAATAATATATGCAAAATCAATTTATTAATTTCTAATTGATAAGATAACATAGTAACTTCTTGTTGGTCAAGTTGTTTTGATCTGCACATTTCATACATACAAATTATGTATACGTAAAAAAAAGATACAAATATGTAACCTTTAGTTAATATCATTACTAATAAAAATCTAATGATAATCTTTTAATTAAGTACCAAGTAATTATTTATTATTATAATTATTATATAAAACCAATACATTAAAGCGTTTTTTTCCACAAGCTGATCTATCATTTTCCATGCATCTAACTTTATATCGCGATGTATATGCAACAGTGCCAAACTAGTCAATCTTTCCTGTTCAATTTGACTTTTTTACCAAGTCTTTAATCTAATAAGCATTAAATCATAAAGCATGACTTTATAGAGCTTATACACTTTGTGAATTATAAGTACGTCATACAATGGTATTATTTGGGGTTAGCAAGTTGGGTATTTGCCCCTGTCTGATTTTAAAAGTAGTCCGATGGGCCGATGCGGAGTTGTTGCAGTTTAATCATTGTTATATTTTATTAACGCAAAAATATGACTATTTTCATATTTTCCGAAAATATTATACTGTGTACCTACTAAGAAATTATTGTCACAATAATACATTTTAATTAATTTTAATTTAAAAAATCCTTTCAGGATTCAGTTACATTTATTGACCATTATAGACATTTTAAAATTAATTATAAAAACTCTTTAAAGTGAATTTTCATCTGTTGAAAAACAATTTAATAAATCATGCAAACGAAGACCGATAAAATGGAATTCATGATCTTTATTCAATTTTCAAAATCTGACATTGAGATTGAAGATCTGTAAAAGAAGTTTTTTAGATCCAAAATGATTATTCAAATTAATACCAATTAAATCAAAGTTACTAATAACTTATACACAGAAAATATATTGACAAATGTATTATTATAGAACATAATTTAATTAAAAAAACTGTCCAACATTTTCTCTGAATTTGGCAATTTAATATCATCAGTTCAATACTTTTAAATCCAAGATACAATAGATACTTGTTTGCTCTAAGAATAAAGATTGACAAAATACAATACATTTCTAAAATACAATAGTTTTCTCTTATCTATACATTTTAACACTGAAATGTAATTAGTTTTTGTTTAATGTTGTTTGAATTTTTCACAGATGTAGTTTCTCTGGAAGAAAAGTGGGGTGACTTTTTAGTGTCCCAGAAACAACAAGATGCGGCTATTTCTCATTATATTGAGGCTGGAAATACGGTAAAAGCCTTAGAAGCTGCTATTGGCGCTAAGCAATGGAAAAAATCTATGCAAATTATGCAGGTAAATATTATATTGAAGTTGTATGTTTTACAGATTAATACTTAAATAAAATTGTAAGAACTAGCTTGCTGAATGGACTGACGTTTTATTAAATTAAAATCAAAATGTAGAGTACACACAGTTCTAAAATAATAATTGTTACATAAATAAAGCATTGAAAAGAATTAAATGTATGAAAACCCGGTTGAGTTTAAGGTTTGAGTTCTATAAACAGAAGGAACATTTGAACAAAAAAAAAAAAAAAAAAACATTTGTCTGTAGAAATTTTTCGGTACATTTACAAGAATAAATTATCGAGTATTGTTATATTATTATAAAATTATACCGTACCAGTAGTGGATTTTTCATAATAATTTCTACAATCATATTTAAATCATATTTTGATAAATATTATGATATTAAATAAAAGAGATTTATTTCAGTGTAATTTCGCAATAATATGATTGAAGAACAATTGATACTCTTCAAACTGGAAAAATACATATTGAAAGCGAAATAAAAATTTAATTCATGAAAACTAATAAAGTATCTCAATTCGGCAAAATTTAGGCTTGGCTGAATTTGTCTACAAAATAAAAATAAATATGTAACACATGGTTATAGTGCTTTTGAGTCAAAATTGTTTCATGTATCAAAAGAAACGAACTTCAGTTTTGATTTTTTTGTACGTGTTAAGGGCATGGAGTAAGTGAAGAATAAGATATGTTACGAGATTCTATCGATTGAGCACCAAGAGAAGGGTATATTAAATTTGAAATATAAAAAAAAATGTATATATATATATATATATTTACATTCAATCATTACAGTTATTATATTATTATTTTTACGGAGAAATATTTTTGATTTTCAAACTATCAGTTTTTGAACTCATTGATAATATAATAGTAGTTTTACAGCCGTTTAATTATCAAAAAAATGGGAGGTCACTCATCGTCGTTACACGTATCGGTTACACTTCGTGTTATTTTCTAAGAGCATATAAAATAATTACAAGTATAATAAGTCATGTTGACCTCATAAGATTTGTCCATATATTGCAGGTAATCGAAGACAAAACACTGGTGATCAAGTATGGGGCTCATTTGGCTGAACATTTTAAGACCGTAAACGACTTGAAGACCGCGGAAAAACTATACATTGAATGCGGCATGCACAAGGAAGCGATTCAACTGTATCTGGAAACGGGTATGTGTACGTCTGGGCACCGCTGTAAATGTGTCCAGTACGGATAATTGTTTTTTCGTTGAACCCGTCGTTATTGACCACGCAGGGAACTGGGAAAAGGCGCACAAGCTTCTGAAGAACTACCCTGCCCTGACGAGTTTGGGCGAAGAACTGGAAGCTTATGGCAAAAAATTAGAAAACACCGGTCGGATTAAAGAGGCCGAGAAGCTTTATCTGGCTCTGGACAAGGTGGATTTGGCCATCGACATGTACAAGAACATTCAACGATATGACGAGGTACCTGTGCTCGCTGTATACGACCACGCTCTAGTCCCGAGACGTAGTGTGCATCGTAGTCGTCCCTTTGCGGGAAGCCCCTCTACGAGTACGTTTTCTGCGATTTTTATTTCTTTTTTTTCTTTCCCAAGATGATGTCTCTGGTGGGCAAGTATCACAGTGATTTAGTGAGCACCACCCACATTCATTTGGCTCACGAGTGCGAGTCTCGGGGCAACTACAGGGCGGCCGAGAATCATTTCGTCCAGGCCGGAGAATGGAAACTGGCAGTAAAAATGTATCGATCGTTGGACATGTGGGAGGAAGCGTTCAAAGTAAATACTCGTATATACATTTTGTGTGTGTGTGCGTGCGTGCGTGCGTGCGTGTGTGTGTGTGTGTGTGTGTGTGTGTGAGTGTGTGTAAATATATTTCGCCCAAAAGTGTCCTGCGTGAACACGCACGTGCATTTATGTGTTAAGAAATTGAAGTAAACAAAGTTATACGTCAGTCGGATTGCGAACGGCGAAGTGCTTCACTCAGCACAGACACGGTCCGCGTACATTATTATTACCGTATGCGGTGTGTGTATACGATTAATTTCATCCCGGCGAAACGTCTAACGTACAACGCCGACGAACGTGAGTAATTAATCAACGTTTTCGGTTTTTGGTTATTATTGTAGTATAATATATTTTTTTATTACTGCCGAAGAATGACAGTCTGCGTTTTTGTCATGACGAAAACGCCGTTTAGAACGGCGTACGCGCGGCGCACCGTATATCATAATGCGAATAAACGCGATTAAAACGCGACGTTTAGATTGCGCGAAAAAATTACAGCCTTGTTGGCAATATTATACTTCTAATTCTAACGAAAACCCCATCGTTTTTTAAACCGTCGCACAATACTTTCAATATCTTCTCAGCAAAATTTTTCTCATCACATCGATTTTTATACGAATCTACATTTATAATATTCATTATAATTATAATACTCGTAATTTATAATGGTTATCCGCGGATTACGTAATAATTGCGGAAAAATCAAGATTAAATTTATTAATTTTTCAAATAAACAACTGAAAATAAATAGCAATACCACATTAGAGAAATAATTATGATACTGTGGTTGTATGGATGTGTGTACATCAGTGCTTTTCAAACTGGGAGTCGCAGCCCCTAGGGCGCCGTGACTATATAACTGGAGAGCCGTGAAATGTTTATTCTATATTAACTATTTTCTTTAGGCCTTAATTCATTTGTATTTATGTATACGGAAAGTATAATACTATAATACACTTTTTTCAAACTGTATTAAAAACATTAATTTAATATTTATATTAATAGTTAAGCTGTATGGAATAGTGCATGTAATTTTAATGAGTAATTAAGAGAAAAATTATTAATGATTTGAGTTAAGGGAGTCTTGAGAGTTTTATTTAAAATGTAGGGGTCTCCATGACAAAAAATTTTGAGAAACACTGATGCAAACAATTCAATATTCGTTTTGGAATAGAGGTAGTAAGTACTACGTATCAACTAAAATATTCTTTAACAAATGTTTATTTTAACATACTCTAATTGTTAGAGTACGCAATTTATTATGTGCAAAAACGAATTATTGTTAAGAATAAATAATATTTCATAACTTTTTCTCATAATCTTAATTTTTCGTGACAACGACAGTAAAATTTAATTTTAAGCAAAATAAAGTATACCAAAGAAACAGCTTCTCTTATCGTTTTATAAAATAATTTAGTGAAATATTGGATTCCCCTTATGGTATACTTTTATTTACAAGAGATTCTATTCAATGCATTTAATTTTAAATAATAAATGAAAATGTACGGATTTTCTACCGAGAAATTTCATTTCTGTTAAATGAGTTTCGTGAAGACAATTGACTTGCCCTTCATTATTCAAATATATCAATCATGCTCGTGTGAATTAAACCAAAAATTATTTACAACTGCTCCGTTTTAGATTGCAAAAAACAACGGTGGAGAACATGCGGCTGAACAAGTAGCGTTTTTGTGGGCTAAATCATTAGGTGGAGATTCAGCGATCAAGTTACTCAACCGCCTGGGTCTGTTAAATGAATGTATAGATCATGCGTGTGACAGTTATCAAGTAATGCTATTGAAATGTAATTTTGTAACGAGTATACCGCAACATGAAACAATTATACCTAACCATGTCAACTAATATATAACATTTATGACAGTGTTCATTTTATAAACATACCAAACTTGGGAATTATGAGTTAGCGAAATTATTAATAACGGTATTTTATAACTAGTATCATTACAAACTCGGTGCTCAACAAATCAATTGATATCAACAAAGATTAACACAATCGTTAACACATTAAGATAACTATTGTTTTAATCTTTATTGATATTAATTTATTAGTTTAGCAACGAATTGCAATGATAAATGTTATAAAATAAAGATGAATATACTTCATGTAACATATTATTAAGATATATTAACTATACAAGTGATATTTTCTTAAATTTTTAAAAATTTTTTTTTAACTTTTACTATCCATGTAGAACCTTTGCTACACCTTTGCTACACCCTCCTATCCATTTAACTCTGTCTTTGGTCTCTTCATTTTTTGTGCTTTGTAATATTCCAGTAATATTTTTCTTCACCCTATCTTTCTATATTTATCTCGATGGGTCTCAAGGCCTTTTTCCGTTCAGTTTCCTAATAAAAATTGTACTTGTTTTACCTCTCTAAATTACCTCTGGTCTTTTACTTTTTAAATAGGCACTAATAGTGAGTTTCTGAAATATTTGATAAAATTCCCGATTTGTTCGCCTTCCAAATTCTCCGCTGTCATTTAAAAGGCCATAAGAGCTACGCAAAATTCTTCTCTTAAAGATATTCATCTTCTCCTTATTTCCCTTAATTATCGACCAGGTTTCACATCCACATATCAATATCGGGCATACATTGCTGAAGTAAAGATATTAATTTGATCTTCTAGATAGGATTTATACTGTTTTTCCAGTGCATAATATTCCCTATTTCCTAATGCAAAATTCAAGTTAATTTTGTTATGGATACTGTTTTTGTTATTTTGATTGATTCCCAAGTAACTGAAATCTATTACTTGTTATAACACATATCCATCTACTTACAAATATACTTGGTCATTCACATCACTTGAAACTGCTAATCATTTTTTTCTTTATATATACAATTAATGTAGTTATTTAAATTCCCATTCGTTTTTTCAATGTCTTTGATTTTTATTTCAATAATTTAAATCTAATTTAAAAATTCATAAGCCTCGTTGAATTCAAATAAAATGTTCATTTATCCGAAATAATTATCTTATTATAACGTAATATAATGTCTTTACATCTGTTCTAATAATATATTTTTAAAAATCCCTGTGTAAATATAATTTATTTTAAAAATGTTTTATAATTTCAAAATAGTTTGATTTCGCGTTCGAATTAGCTCGATCAGGAGGTGCTGAACGTTTATCTGAAGTCCATTATAAATACGCTCTCGTGCTTGAGGACGATGGTAAGTTCCAAGAAGCAGAAAAACACTTTGTGGCCGGAATGAAACCTAAAGAAGCGGTATTGATGTAAGTAAAATAATTATAATATAAAATTTTATGCATAATTGACTAATTTAACGATTAATTAGTTTTGCGTGTATAGAAGCGTAACATGCAGTGATACTCATTAAGCGAATAATTTATGAATTAATGACATTACGTTATAAGTAGGGCTGATATTTCTATGTACTTTAAATTTTTTTCTGAAGCTTTCTGTATGATGCTCATTTTGTTACAAATATGTTTTAGGTATTTTCAAATTAGAATAAGACATTTTATTTTACAGTTTTTTGCATTTTTTGACAATTTTTAATTTTAAAATCATTTTTCTCATTTTCTAGGGCATTTTAGGGTTTTTTAAGTCATTTTTGGTGTTTTTTAATTCAAAATTACAGATTACAGATTATAGATTTATAATATAAAATATTTATATGCTAACAATATATAAAAACCCAAATTACCTATTTCTTATCTACATTTCATACACATTAAATTTATATTATATATATTCTTAACCAGCGTAGCGATCTACCAAAGCAATAAAATCAATAATGACGTCCGACGACACATCACACCAGGTCACATCGTTTAGTGCGAGGTTTATCATTTAATAGTAGAGTTCAATTTAAAATATTTTATAATGCCGAAAGTAAAATGTTCGAAGACGATTCGACTGCGTGCATTTGTTCAAGAATTTGGCCAAAATGTTTTTTCTACCGACGGATTAATGTTGTTGAGTAAGGTATGCAATGTAAAAGTTGCTGCAAAAAAATGTTTTATCATATAATAACATATATCAAGAGACAAACATATAAATGGACAACAGGAGGGCATTTATATTTGAATACCTGAAGCACGCTCTCGTGATTCAATGTAACAATAAGGAATAATTTTTTATTTGCGAGTGTTAATATATAAAGTAAAATAAAATATTTATGTACATTCAATGTAATTTTTTTAAATTTTAAAGACATTTTTTCAGTTTTTAAATCATTTTTGCATTTTTTGGCGATTTTTAAGAACATTAAAATCCCAGCCCTAGTAATAATATTTAAAGATTTTCGTTATACTTTTTGTACTTTTTGAAATTGTATAAAGATAAATTTATTATTGATATAATACTATTAAATTATATTAAGCTTCTTGGATACTAGTTTTGAATATTCGTCAACTTTCGTCAACTTTGACACCTGTTAAATTTTTAATCGTATAAAGAACACAGCGGTACTAAATTTTATTAATGCATAAATATTTTTAACAAAATACGGTTTGGGGTCAGAAATTATTTAAAATAAAAAAAAATAAAAACTCGTGTTCTGATGTTTCAGTAGTGAAAATTGTGTAGCATATCAAATTAGATGAACAATATTTTACATACCGTAAGATGAACACCTACTTTTTTTTACGAATCTATGTGCTAAGATATTCCGATTAAAACATAACTCCATAATTACAGTTTTTACATGTTTTGGCGAAAATATATTATATAATAATAGATAATACATAATTCGTGATTGAAAATTACCGGTTTCCAGTTCAAATTCACCACTTAATGATATTATATTCTATTAAAACTTAAAGTATTTTTTTATATTTTGGCTTCATTTCAAAATCGAGTTCAGCATTAGAATGTTTTATGGGAAGTTAAAATACGATTATTAAAAGTAAAGCTATACTAGGGCTAGGGATCGAGCCGAAAAGAACTACAACCTTTACAATGATAAATTAAGAATCGGAATCGAACCAGAATTTTTAAATTATAAAGGTTCTTTTAGGTTCCAAAATAAAATTGTTTTATTTAGCTTAAGTTATTAGTTATTGCTATTTTGATTATAAATAATCAAGGATCCATTCTCATAATATATTTATATACACATACAAAATTCGCATTCTAGATAGATACCTATTTAAAATTATTATAATTTCAAAGTATTTTTATTACCTACATTTATATTTATCACAAAACAGAGTTATTTGGAAATGTCTTCCTTATTAAATACTATAATTGAAATCAATATTATAACATCTTCAAACTAAAGCTATAATAATAATAAAATAGACACATTGTCCGCTAGTGTATTATTATGGCAAATGATTCGTAAACGAAACATTTCGTTAATCCATAATATCTTGATAACTTGAATTTTCAATTTTATAAGAGTACTACTGTGTTTTCTAAATATCATAGGGGTTACAATGGTTGGCAAGTAATACAGTGTAAAATAATTTTTCGCTTACTACTATAGTCATTATATATGTATAATAATTATTGTAAACTTTATCGGATATATTTTAGTACATTAGATAGCTAAAAAATAATATTATATTTTACCAATAATAGAAATCGGTTTCTTTTAACTAATATATTTTATATTTAACTAATAAAACCTTTGTTTTTTTACTATCATTGTATTTTTTGAAAACTAATAAGGGAACCAGCAACGATAAATAAAATCGGTTCTAATCCCTGAGCTGTATATAATATGTTAATTTTAACATACTGTTAATAATGTTAATAATTACGGTCTGATTTCACGTAATGCGTTTTGTATACAATGAAGCGTCGTTAAAAGTGATAATTCGGTGCAACAAATAATCCAAGTGTCCCAGAACGTTGAACTTTTTCAATTTTCTATCAATTGAGTTCAGTCTTGAATAAAATGTATTAAATTGATCTTTGAGATCCATACGTGCAGATATGGTGTCCCTGTGTCATTATGCAGCTGTTTGTTACGCATCAATCAAAGCGCTAAAAAACGTATTCCGTACAGTCCGTGAAAAAACGAATATAATCCGGTGAACGTCTATCGAGTTGAACAAATATCAAATGATGATCGTAAAACATTTCGTCATGTCGTTAAGTGTAATAACAACTTGGACCTGTAGGTACACGCATAACCAGGACTGGGATAACGCGGAACGCGTAGCCGAACAGCACGATAAGAGCGCCGTATCCGACGTGCTAATGTCCAGGGCGAAAGTCGAGTTCGAGGCGGCCAACTACCCGCGGTTCGAAGCGTTGATGTTGCGCTGCCACAAGCCCGAGCTCATCATCAAACATTACCAGGTAAACGCAATGGTGGGCTTGTAAAAACGCAAGCGACAGATACAGGCATGTGACCAGAAAATTTCTGTCGAGGAGGGGGCCAACGATTTTGGTAATTCCATTGTTTGTTTCTTATGAGAAAATTGTAGAGCTTGCATAAGGTACACTATTTGACACTAGTTATCGTTTAATATTATGTCTACTACGAATAGACCATATATTTAACTTTAAAATAACGTTTTCTATAAGTATAAAATTTAATATGATAATAATCGTAGTTATAATAATATATTTGTATTAAAATCATAATAAATTGTATTTTAAAATAGTTATCACGATAGATTTATCTGATGTATATAATTTATAATATGTTTTTGATACTCAGAAAAAAAAAATTTTGTATGCATTTGGGGGCAGGCGACTCGGAGTCACAGTAAACATAAGGGATCACGGCTACGTGCTTGAACAGATAATAAAAGTCTTGTAGACATTTTATGTAATATGTTTTTATCAGCTAAATAAAATTAACCATTATTTTAAAGGTTACTTCCATCATAAGTACATTTTGCTCGTGATACATTTAAATTTCTGAGTAAAACACTACTATCAATGATATAGAATTTTTATTGGATGTACATTTTCAACGGGTTTTTTTACTGAATTTCTATTCCTATCATCATTTCGAACGTCAAATAAATACAAAGACACACACACACACACACACACACACACACACACACACATACATACACACATACACACACATAAACACACAAACACACATTTTCAGAAGAAAACGTACAACCAAGTATGCCGTATTATTACATATTCCATTTGATGATTGCCGAGTAAGTTATAATAAAAGAAAAATATACAATACGTTTAACTCTAGAAGTCTTGAATATCTCATTATAAACACAATTGAAATCTATATACGTTTAGACAAGGAGTACTTCGCATTTTACATAAACTAATTTTATTTCGCCGGCATATCAAGTATATACATGTATAATATATCCACGAAAAAATATGTTTAACAAATAAAATCAGTCACTAGAATGGTTGCGGAAAAAAATATTTTGAAAATTAAATCGTCATGAACAGAAACATTTTCCATGATGAATGATATAATAGTTATTTCTACAATTCATATATATCCATGTTTTTGCAAAACAAAGTCATTAAGAACTGTTGTAAATATTATAATAATTTTTTTTTTCAACTAATTTCATCTTAATTTATTCATGCCATTTTAATTTTAAACTATAAATTATGAATAATTTCTGGATAGTTGAATAATTTCTTTTTAACTCGATCTTTTTTCTACTTCTAAGGATTATTACATATTTTTCTCGGAAAAACAATCAATTAAATACATTAATCATTATTTATTCCGGAACAAAATATATAACTTATAGATAGAGCTAATTGAAAATATTAAAAAAAAATTGATTTACATAACATCGTAGTATTTAAAGGAATTCGGCAGCAAATAATTTATTAAGCACACTGTGGTAAGCAAATTAATAAAGTAAACTCAATTTTTGGACGTCTATAATATTTAATTTTTTTTTTCAAAGGGGATCCCGAATAAGACTATTTTTATGAGTTTCAAGCACTAAAATATGTATGCACCATGTTGCACGTAAATGTAACATACGCGTCAATAGGAGTCGATTAACCGAACGAATTTCGACGGAGACGAATGACCGTTCATACTCGATGTAATAGACATTTTTATTCGGGCAGGAGAAAAAAAAGCTAGAACATAGTCAGTTATCGAGAACCTATTTGTCATTGACAAATTAACTGACTTTTTCAACCGAAGAGCATTGGTTAGGAATGATATTAATTGGGAGAAAGCAATGTAAAAAATTAAATTTTAACACGCATGTTTTTCCTTCGGATATGAAAATTAAAACTAAGAACGTTTTTAGAAAAAATTGAATCTCCAGATTGTTAAACTATTCGAGAAAAAATCTCCTTTGTCGAGTATGCCAAAGTCGAATAATAATAGAACAAATATATTTACAAAAGCGATGGATTTATGTTCGAAGAACTTTACGTTTAGTTACACGATTATTATCAGACTCTGGATTTTTAGTTAAATATCTAAACATCCAAAAAAAAAAAAAAAAAGTAAAGGAAAAATGTATTTTATTGTGTAGTCATAACGATATTCGACCGAACTGAAAATGTTAATACTACAAATAAACTTCTGATTTATTTAATAAATCACAATTGTTCTTATTGAAAGTAAATATGAAAAAGTAAATATTATATAATAATAATAAATAATAACTTTTACAATAAAAACGTTAGGTATTCTTGTCGATATAAGATATAATTTATACTAATATTCAATTGCATATTTATTATATTCATAATATCGTTTTATACACACGTCAATTCGTACAAATATACCTTGTATGTTAACTCGTATATAAATATTACTTATAAAAAATATACTATCGTACAAATAAACAAATAGTAAATAATCAAAAAAATATTGAAATAGGAAGTAATAATAATAATTTATACGATATGAATATAATTCTACTACTGATTTTACTGATTTAATAATTGTTCATTTATTTGAGTTGAAAAAATACATTTATTACGTTTTATTTTAAAATGATGAACATAGAGTACAGATTAACAACAGATCGGTGTCGTTAATTGTATATGTGTAATATACAAAATTGTAAGAAAAATATCGTTCAATAAGGTTACTATACCTACCTAGAATACTAGACTCATTTATTTTTCACATTATCGTTAAGATAAATTATTATAAGATGAGTTATTATACTCTGGCTGCTCGACGCTTTATTATTGAGATACTATAGTTATGGCGACCAGATATAAAAATTTAAAAAAGTACATTTTAAAACTTAGCTCATTCTCTGTCATAATTACCCAACGCGTATACTATTTTACCCGTTTTACCCGTGGCATAGCCCATATACCATAGTCCATTTCTTTCTATAAAAATTGTTTTTTCTTTTCATCTAATTACTTCATTTTTTTATTATTATTATCAACTATAAAAACTAATTATTTGAAATTATAATGTCAACTCATTTAGTGTGTGTTCTTATGATGAAAATATTTGAAATTTAAGTACCTAATTAAATGTAAGCAAAGGATAAATTATTTTGTAAAGGCAAAAATACCAAATGTAAAATTTAGACAAATAAATACAAAACTTTACTTATATATTTATAAAATATACAAACCATATAAATTGTATATAATTCGAATTATAAAAAACATAATCATATATTTAGCCTATAATATTTTAAAAAAAAAGAGTACAATTTCATGTACTTAACACTAATGTTAAGTACACTAGAACACGCAACAAAAAAGAGAACTGTCCTACGAAAAAGAAAACTTCTGGTCACTATAACTATAGTATACAAAATACTAACAAAATCTCATTTAATTTTTTTTAACATAATCCGAATAGAATTATTATTTCTTATTCTTAATCGATAAGTTACATTTTAGCCAACATGTAAAGCTAATGTCGACATTATCCAAATGTTAATATTACCCGTAACATATTCATTGAAAAAATTGCATATGAAATACAAAAGTTCCAAGGCCTTCGTTGGAACAATTTTTAATGTTACGAAAATTTGAAACTCGATTAATTATGCATCTAATACACTATTTTATAAATTATATTATAGTATATCATAATAATAACTAATAATATTTTATGGTAAAGTATAACATAACAATCATACAGTTAAATACTACTTTGCAAAAATAACAAACGCAGTGTTTGGGAAAATAATAAAAGTTATATAAAAAAATACAACAAGCTAAAAAAAAATATTTCAATTTAGATAATATTAATTAGTACTTTTTGGTTCTACTTACAATTATGTAATGAATTTTATTTATCATATTATCTTTTGTTGTAAAGTTGTACATAACATTAAATTAGTATCGTTCAAAGGACATGGGATGTTAATTTTTTAATCGAAATATTAAAAACTATTTTTTAATTGAATAAAAATCTCGAGCGTAAAATCTAAGAAAAAATAAATAAATAATTTATCCTAATCTAATTTACGGTAAATGATTTTTATTTTAGTTTAACCGTCATATTTATTTTATTCTATACTATTATAATAACTACGGTATATATAATATATCATTAACTCTAAAATAAACGTACTATCCAACTCGGTTAGATTTAAATGCTAAATATCTCAGTGAAAATAATTGCCCTCAAATGTTTAAAATACTAACTATTATCAAATATGTTAAAAAAAATTTTATCGCCACCAATGGCCCAATATAATAACTGACGTTTAGTACAGTTATAGTTCGTGTTACAAAGTTTGTTTACAAGATATGCATACTTTTAGAGAATATTTTCATAATACAAAATTAAACAAAATTATATCAAGCATACATAATTATGTCATTCGTTGATGGTTTATTAGAATAAGTAGGTATATGAATTTATGACATAGAATCATGTAGATACGGAATTAAGTAATAGTGCGTTCCGTGAATTCTAAAAGTGATCGAGTGGGTGCATAAAACATTTATTTTTAGGCAAATTAAATAATGATTAAGAAACGATAATGATATTACAGGAAAAAGGGATGTGGGTGGAAGCACTGAAATCGTGTCGAGAATACTTGCCTGCCAAATTGGACGAGGTACAAGCCGAATACGACAGGGAGTGCGGCGCTCGAGTGTCCAGAGATATAAACAGTCTGTTTGTGCAAGCTAGCCAGTGGGAGCAAAATGGAGAGTTTAAAACGGCTGTGGACTGTTTGCTAAAGGTAAATGCTTCTATACTATATCCCGTAAAAAAATAAATCATTCAAATTTGTTCCTCTACTGCCGTTCGATCACAAACAGCAACTACATTCGAGAAAGCACATTAACTTTATCGCAAACATCCGACGCATCGCCTACTCGATATTTCTTTAAGCAGCCACTTGTTCATACATTGCTCAATTTTAGAGTGCAAGACTATACACATCTTCTGCACATGTTTTCAAGTTAAAATCATAGTTCTTGCGAAAAACATAACATTTTATGTACTATAAAATATTATATTGTTTCGACTGCACTTTATCTATTATTCATACACAAAAAGATCCTCTTTTCAAGGTTGAAAAACACATTTTTAACTTCAAAGAATATTGATGTGAAGACATCATATACCCATGTATAATAAATTCAACTGAGACGAAAATTTGAAAATTTCCCCGATTGAGTTATCTGTTTGAATTTTATCTACATAATATGTACAATAATACTTACGTATACGTGTGAAAAGGTCACTTCAGCCAACTGTAAGGACGACCGTATTATATCAAAAACACTCAACGAAGCGACGCGGATGACATTAAAATACTTAGACGGCGAAGAGTGCACGGACGCTGCTAAAAAGTTAGGTAAGTTCCTAAAGGTTGTATGGCAATATTTTTTCATTCGCTGCAAGATAAAAGTTATTGATTATGGAAATATTTGATTCAACTCGCAAATACCTTGTTCGACTAAACCTAACACTATTAAATTTAATATATTTATCATTATCCAGATACACACACATGATCCATAAGTAGGTATAAGGATTATCTCGTACGCGTTTTCATCTAGCCGATGACTGTACTTATTAAAATATACCGTATAGTACCGATTTCATTGCAACACTGCTGCAGTTTTTCTCATAAAATTAATTGAGCGTTACCATTAATCCCAATACCCTTCACCAATGCTCGAAATTACAAAAAGGAATGATGAATATGTTGTATATCAGTTTTGACACGTAATTTATTACACAGTACTTTTTCCACAGATTTCCTAGTTTGAAATAAAGCTTTTCAATACATATTAATGAAAATAAATTGAAGATTTAATAACGTTAATCTTATTAGATAACATCAGTAAAATAACAGATAACCACTTTTTATAATTTAGTTAAACACTATACAGCAATGTGTAAAAGCTCTACACGGTTCAGCTAATAATTTAATTTTCAATGCGCTGCTAATACTGTGTTGACAGACATAAAGTGGTAGCAAAATTATGGGGAGGGGAATTCGTTTCGAACTGTCAGTCCAAGTTATACATTCGAAGTAATATTGTTATAAAAACACGATAATACGCATGTTTTCAAAATATGCAAGAAACTCTATTTACTCTACTGTTTATTTCAAGCAATACTACAATTATTACACCATACCTCGTTGTTTTATTTCCTCGTTATTATATATATATATTTGTTATAAACTATAATTAAATAAAATACATTTTACGTTCGAATTTTGAGCCAAATCATAGTGACATTCCAAAACGATAAGCTATTAACATAGATTTGTAATACGAACGATAATAAAAACGAATAATAACAGAAATAATCGCTTATACTACAGTAGAAGAAGAACAAAACTCGTTTGTAAAAATATCGTAAAAAATATAATTAAAAACTTGTAAGCGATTTTTAAAAATAAAATAAAGAAAGGATTATAATTCTTATTGATCTTGACCGTAGTTTATTTTTATCGCGAGAAAAAGAGAGAGAAAGATATTTTATTGACGACGTGTAACAAATTGTAAGTCGAATATTAGTGTAAAAGTAAAACACTGAATTTGGGAAAAATAATTTGAAATAGTACCTCGAGTATAACGACAATTTAGAGCAGACATTTATCATGTGTCTAATAATAATCATCCGATAACGATATTTTACATAATTTTTAACTTCTACGGCACTTTTCCGTTGTCATACTTGAATTTTTTTTAACTTTAAACCTTTTAAAATCGATAACAGACATTGGTTATTAAAACAAGTAAAATCTCATAAATTTGTTAACAATTATATTACACATCAATGATATTAACCATGCATCATTAATTAAATAGGTATACGATCAATAACGTAAACTAAACCATTAATTGTACAGGTCCCCGTTTAATGGAATACGAAGAATACCTGTTAGCCGCTAAAGTGTTCGTGTGTGCGGATATGATGAAAGAAGCTATTGATGCGTTCATCGCGGGTGATTATTGGTCCAAAGCCAGACAACTATCGTCCGAATTGGATCCCTCGTAAGTTTGGTTAAATATATGTAATGTTCATAGTTTTCTTCAAATATCCATTCGTGTGTCAATCGAAAAATAGCAATAGTCATAAATTATATGACTCATAATAATAGTTTTCATAATCCCCGTACACGGAAATAACGATGCTTATCTCTATGGCAGATTTCTTTCTGGCACTCGACCAAACAGAGCCAGATAATGTGAATCGTTTTCCACCTTATTCAATTACCATCGGTATTAGCCATCGTTATTTATCGCAATGATTTCATTCGCAGACTTTATCGCGAGTTCATAATTCAAAATATCTAACTGATAATTTTATACATAAGATGAATAATAAAAAAATACCTATGTGTACAAATTTGTCCTTTTCCATTATAATCGATTTCTTTGGCTCGAAATAAATGTCCATAATTTCTCTGCTTCTTACGAAATCTCTGAAAGAAAAAGAAAACTAAACTAACATAATATTGTCTTACAGGTTTGAAAGATATGTTTCGGAATGTTATAAAGACCATATGAAAAGGGAAGGGAAACCAGAACAACTGTTGGCTGATATGGATGTGGAGGAAGCGTTGGACATGTTGTCAGCCCAGGGAAAATGGTCCAAGTGTTTAGATATAGCCAAACCACACGGACAAGTTGTTCTTCACAAATACATTGCGCTTTACGCCACCGATTTAATCAGGGTAAAAACGATTGTGTGTTTTTATAGCGGAAATCCCGCCGTAAAATATTTACTGAAGTCAAGCCAAAACCAATTTATAAATATTTTATTAGAAAATGTAAAGCGAACTGTTTCGATTTGCTTGCATAACAGTATTTATTACATCGTAAAGTGGAAAATTGAAAACTTTTATAAGTATTTACGCGTAATCTATGTAATAACTGATATTAAGTATTTTCATGAAGTGAGAAAACATTTTTAAAATGTATCAATTAAAAAAAAATATATTATTCAAAAACTGTTATTGTTGATATTTACAGTGTATAATTTCCGGACTCTTAATATGTATTTTTACCGTGGGCTTTTTATATTACATATACGAGCAATTATAAATAATTACTAAAATATTACACACATTTTTGTTCGAGATTTTTGTTAACTGTTATTTTGTTTAAGGCAATATAATTTATGTACTATTTTCAGTTAAAAAATAAGGATTTAATATCAACATTTTTTTTTATTATCCAAAAATATCTACGTTTCATAATACTTATAGACAAAGTGATATAATTAATACATTATACACTACAATTTAACGTTTCATTGTGTTGACCTCGTAGATGAAAATAAAAAAAACGAGGAGTAAATTATTTTATTATTATGACATTTTAAGTTTTTGATAGAAAAAATTTAAAAACATTTTAATTACATAAAAAAAAAAATAAATTACTATAAATTATTATCAGGTATCTATACAAATTTAAGACCAAACATACTTCTATCCATGTACGAAATATGTTTTAAATGATTTTTAGTTTTCATTTTTAGAATCAATTTATAATAGGTATCACAGAATACACTTTTACCGGAATAATATTTTGTTTTTATAAATGTTTTTGTTGTACCTACCGTATAATGAATTTCCACTCATTCGTGTTAATTTTTATTAGAGTTGTGATATTTTTTTTAAGAAGTATTTAAAATTATTTTTCATTTGTTTCATTGTTTAACTCACTGAATGCGAAAGTTGTGAAGAAATGGGTCAATAAATACTGAAAATCAATATAGCTTATACAATTTATAAAATACATTTTTGAAATAAGCACAATTCTGTAATTGTTCTAAGGAATTCGTTGGTGTACAAAAAACAGTAAATTATAATAATACAATTATGTAACACCACTATGGCACCATCATAAATTATTAAAATAATTTCACGATAGCTAACACATAATTTATAGTTCGGTATACCTACTAAAAAACACAAGTGGTTGACAACATAATAATTTGTATAAAATACAAATCATAATTAAAAGAAACCATTTTTATTTTAAACGATATTATTTGCTGTAATTAATCGTGTATAAATAATATATGATAATTTATAAATTAATTTTTCAATTAGACAAGAATATCGCCTAATTTATTTCCTAGAATAAAATAAAATCAATTTTATTGTAATTTTGAAAGATTTTCGAAAATATTTACTAAACTAATAAAAAAAAATAAATTAAAATAAAATATGATATTTGAAAAAGCGATCTCTCCATGAACATAATATCTTTTATTTGCTCTTATAGAAAAATATATTAACAAATTTCATATTAAGCAATACTCTTATCTTCCGTTTAATAAATTGTTATTGTTATAGGCAATATGTTCCCAATAATTTAGTAATTTCCGCGCGAGTTAGATTGTTTTTTTTTTTTTTGATCCTCATCAGAAATAAATGTATAGGTGAAAAATACATTTAGATTTAATAAAACCAAATGTATACCAAAGTACTAATACATTTCGTTTTTAGGAAGGTAACGCTATTGACGCATTGAATTTATATACGCAGTACGGTGCACCGGCATTTCCTCAGAATTTCAATATATACAGACGTATAGCATTAGACGTGTTCGGTAAACGTGGAATGGAGAAAGAAGAAAGCTATGATATTTGGGCCAAACTGAGGGATATGTTTTTCAAATTGGTAAAATCAACATAATTTATACAAACACAGTATTATTATCCGAATCTACTATTGATTTACACCGATGTTTTTCCATCTTGATCATGCGAACGCAAGTCGATTACTGCTAAACGTGTCGAAAAGTGAATTTATAGTCCTAAAAGCGTTCCTAAAACAAAAATAAAACAAACTAATTCATTTAACAAAGTTTCGATAGGTATATAATTTTGGTGTACGGCTATTATACTTAATAAGTGGTGCTTTGTGCACACACTTTTTCTTAAATCAGACACGTTTGCATAGACAGTTAAAATGAAATTATTCATCATTGGAATGTGATGACGTAAACAAATGCTTTTGAATACCGTATTATTCTTTGTTCTTAAAAATATATGTTTCAAATTTTAAAAACGCAGAGGTGATATCTACCTACCTAACCATATTTACAAAACGGACCACGTTCCCCGGAGAATTCAGCTATCTCCCTGACTTCATAAATTATTCAGGGCTTTTGTTTCAAAATATGTATTTCAAATTGGTCTCAATCGCAAAATAGAGCCAACTGGATTTAAATAAATAAATAAAAAAAGATAATAACACCAAGATTATATTATAACATCACTTTTAAATATATCCATATTTACGTGGCTTTGTATCCCATGAATTTACACTTTATTTAATTAATAGTACAGCCATACAATACATTTTTTTTTTTTATTCGATCTTTGTACATTTTTCATTAAAGATTATTATTTTAAAATGAGAGTTAAAAATTGGTCAGTACAGTGGGCATGGCCCGGATGTGATAATCGTTAAGGGCTATATAACGTAACTGTATTTAATACTAACGGTTTGTTATTTTAATAACGAGTCCGCAGTAAATGTTTGTTGTAAACTTGTTGCGAAAATTAGTGGACTTGGCTCCACCGCAAACTTTTTTCCTTGTTGGCAGAAAACACGATTTGCAAATTCCGAACATCAATACACAACTATTTGTACTTCCTAGTGTAGCCGCGGTCTTTTTAGAGGTCACTTACCGATAAATTATCCTCGATCATGTCCTTAATAATGACCCCTGTTTCCGTCAAGTATGTTCTGCTCGTATACCAGCCTTCTCAATGAAATTTATTTTTGAATACTCGATTATGTAAACAATTATTTTAGTGTATAATTATGTATTTTCCTACGATCTCCTGTACGCCAACAATCCATAAAAAACGTTATTTTAATTGATACTCTTATTATTTTCAATAATACTAAGAGCATCTCTAATGTCCGGTTGTTTCAACAATATTACCGTAGTCTACGAAAAATTCAAAGCTATAAAATAACTTGAAACAAAGTAAATTGCGATCAGAATAATATTTCACTAGAGATTTTAAGATGACAGAACATAAAACTTCTCACAAGCCTGTGATGTAACAGCATAGAGTAATTATTCTGTCCAATTTTGTATTTTAAATTTTTATCTTTATAAAATAACTGATCTATAACTACCTTGTTGTACGCATAAAATAATCCTCATCTTCAAACCTACGAATATTAGAGACTCTTGGAAATTATCAAATGCGTGTAACGTAACATGCAATGCAATAATAAAATGTAAATGCTTGTAAGAAAGAAAAATAAAAGAAAAGGAAACAATTTGGCTTACGAATGATGGTATTAATAATTTTTCAGACGGAGAACATCGCTAACCAAACCGATTCGGATTGCGGAAAAGAATTCGAAAAATACACGTTCGTATGTCATTTGTACGCCATGCGGTGTGCATTTGCTGACATTTCGTCACTTGAAACGTTGGTCGTGAAAGTGCTGGTGGCCCTCTTAAGGTACACGGATATAATACCTGCAGACAAAGCATACTACGAGGCAGGGATCGCTGCTCGAGTACGTATACATCTGAAATCCAAGTTTGTTCGTTTATACCAATTAGTGACATTGCGATTACAATTGGTAACCAAATCTGTAACATCCGCGCTCGAGTCCCTTATGATGGCACTCGCAATTAATACAATATATTTATAATTCGTCATCAATTTTGGTCTGTGCATACACATAATGTAAAATTTCACATAGTTTCTGAACTGCAACTCTTGCTGTACTATGGTTTCTTTTTGGTCTAATTGCAAATAATTGTAATATACTGATAACTGTAATTTTAAAATCAATCCTACAGCAGAGACACCCAGATATAATATTGATTTACAACATCCTGAAAGAGGGATCCATGTACAACAAAGTTCCTTTACTGCGGCCAACGTTTAAAACAAGAACATCAATGTAAAATTAAAACGTACGTAGACGTCAAGAGCTGATAGTATTTAAACGTCCCTGATTTCTACAACATGCGAATTTGACGGTAATCAAAATTAGAGGAGGAGTCGTTAGAGTTTCTGATTAGAATGCACTGAAACAACCCTTTACTTATATTTAAGCAACTTCATCATATAGTATTCAAAACCAAAGGCACAAGGACGTAATATAACATAAAATGAATAGAAGATAACGAGCGGCAATAATAATGTAGAGTCATGGACTGATCTTATGGAGACATTATTGAATGTTTCTTTCATGTAGTGATGTCTCTTGCACGTAATACAAGCCCTCCTCGGCGTATATTAACCTAATATTAATAATGACGAACCAACTCAACGCGACAATAAAGTATAGGTAACGATAACCACTAAATAGAAATCTTTCATAATATAAAATATTTTCGATATTAAATGGATATTATTTTGATTAAAAATGTAAATCTCATAATATATCACAGTGTTACAAATATCACAGTAATTATAATTAAAAAATTCTCAGAGCTCGACAGTAATTTTTTTTTTTTTTAATTTCTAAATACTCGGCATAAATAATTGCGTGGTACACTTTAAATTATATACAACCTTCATACCCCGTTTTATGCCAGCAACGTGCATAACGTCATTAATTGAGTAGGACAGAATAAGTGAAAAAATACGTAAATAATTTTTAAAACTTATCGTAAATCACGTACATATTATAAAATCAATCTGATAAATAAGGAACGTTAGAAATATAAATAATTACAAGGCGTATAATAGGCTGTTAGATGATTTGTGAGTCGTTTGATACGATATTATATTTAGATCTATTTTACCTTTAGTTTCTTAATTCAAAAAAAAAAAATCTGATTTTAATAATTAAGATAGTTAATCATGTTTGTTTGTCCAAAACACTCATCAATCTTTTGTTACACATGTACATTTTACCGCAAAATTATACGGCTGTTTCACCCGTTTTCAATCAATTATGATTAACTTTTCTTTAGAACTGTTCCTTTATTTTACTTTCTTCCAATACGATTTGAAAATATAATAACACAAATTTGAAAATATGGTAAACGAAAATATATTAATTTATAATGTACTATCTAATTTTAAAGGAAAATATTAAAACATTAAAAATTAAATTTTTTTTCGTCCAAATTAACTGCAAATAGAATTATTTTTGTCATTATTACCACAATGTATCCGTTTTATTCTTATGTTATATTACTGAAATGTAAAAGGCAAGTATATATAATTAATAAGATATACTTGTTTTTAACTACGAAAAAAATATACTAAACTACAGGCTACTACACATAATTGAAAAAAAAAATTTTTTGAGACCAGTGGTTTTGAACTTTTTGAATCTCAGTAACACTCACAAGTCTTGATAGTTTTTTCATATCACTTGAAGTAGTAGACACAGGTTTAATCGGTTTATTGTTCAATACATTTAGGTATTTATAATAATAAAGAGAATTAAGATAATTCTCTCTTATGGTTTAAATTATTTTTTGCGCGAATCTCTGGTCAAAAATAGCTACTTAAAATAATCTAACATCACTTCAAAGTATGATAAATCTACTAAAGATAAATTTCTTTAAGTTGCTAATATAATTATAAATACAATAATATAATGGTCAATGGTTTGCCGCCATACTGTAACGCAGCAGTTAGATGCAATTTCAACTGTTAAAAACAACTGAATGACTATAATATTTAATTACTACATTAGTGTTAAATGGCGATCTCTTGTTCAAGCTTTAGCATAAATTTATCAATTATATTATTAAGGGTATTATTTTTGTATATATAAGACTGCTTAACTGCTCAATCATTCTTGGCGCATTGTGACTCTTGTGTATGTTTTAAATTACCGTACAGCTGAAAAACTTTATCAGAAGCAGTATTTGTAAAAATGGTTAAACAAATCTTTAATATATTTGAATAATATAAGAATCCTTTCTGAATATTTTTAGTTTTAATATAATTTACCTTTTTTATAATTAAATCGCATTCAAGATTAATAAATAATCTATAATTTTTATCTCACTTGATAAATAATTTGATTTTACTTTCTTTATAATATTATATTTTTTCTCTATTGACTGGTATATAAGACTATCATTGATAAGACATTATTAGTAGAACTCAACAAACTAAATTAATTTTTTTTTTTTTTTTGTTTAATTCACTGCCCATACACATTATAATTGCATCTATAATTAAAAAAATGTATATACATTTATACAAAAATGGTCTGGAACAGTCTGTATTGTTTATTTTTTACCACCAACTAATTTAAATGAAACTGATTTTATTCGTAGTAGTTAAGGCTCAATAAAACCATTACTTTTTGAAACAATAGCAGCCTTATCCCATATTATTTAAAAAATGTCATCAGTTCTTTATTCTTCAAATATTCTTGCAGTTTCTTTAACCATTTGATTTACTAATTTTTGCTTATCATAAGCTTTTATTTGGTACTAATTTCAAAGTACTAGGTTAAAATGGATGGGGTACTTCAAATTGGCCCAACTTTTAATTTTCTGGTTTAACGTTGAAAATTTGGGCTTATTCTAAAAATTTAATTTCAAACACTTGCAAATATCTTAAAAAATAATAGCAGATTTAAAAAAAATTGAAATACTTAGGTGGGCCAACTTCACAAACGTGAAGTTGTGTTCTCACAAAACAAATCACGAATCAAATTAAATCAAATTGAATTAAAACGCAATATTAACCGTCCCACTAACTAAAAATAATACTAGAGGTTTTAAATATTAAAGTTCATAAAACCAATAAAAAATATATTAATTTGAAAGAATACTCAAATAAAATTATAACCTGCAATACTTTATCGACCTAAAAGGATGCAGCAACGTTTTACCTATAGATGTATTAAAAGGCCATACCACGATTGCGCACTTTTTACCTTTTTATATTTTAAAAAACATCACACGATTGTGCGCAAAATTAATTTAATTTAATATTCTTGGCGTAAATGATAGACATAAATAAATAATAAGTTTAAGAAACCCACCTATAGTATAGTACGAGTATACGTATACACAATTGTGAATAATATTTTATTACTATAATAACTGATAAGTAGGGCCCGGATTTCAATGCAAAATGCATTTTTTTTTTGGTTAATCTTAGATAATGCTTTCCAAGTTTATAATTTGATTCATATAACAGAGACTTCAAAGGTGAAATTTTTTTTTGCATATTTCAATATTTTTTATATATATATATATATATATATATATATATATATATATATATATATATACAATACAAATTTAGCCTATTCAGAAATATTATCTTACATAAATTATTTTCTTAATATTTAAGTAACTTTAACGAGTTTTCCATATTAATTGTTAATCTTTATTTTTCGATTCAGTTTTTATCATAATTTATTATTGACTATGGAGTGTCAGCCGTATTCGGTCAAAAATCACGTTCAAATAAGTCTGTTCGTATTACATCGCAGTCATAACATTTGCTTGTCAGTATCAAGTCAATTTTTCAAATTTTCAGTTTTTTTTAATAAAATAATATATAAAAATTACATCTTATTTAAAATTTACAAATCGTGTAAAAAATATATATATATATATATATATGGCATTTTTAAGTTCATTTTTGTGGTAAAATGCATTTTTTAAAAGCATTTTTGACTATTTTTTAGAGTATATTTGTATAGTTTTAATTGCATTTAAATCCGGGCCCTACTGATAAGTGTTAGTGCACCAGATTTTATTGATCGTTATCTAATCCCGATAACCCCGTACGTTAATAACAATAATAACAATTTGTATATTGTGGCAGTCGTCAGTCACATACGCACGTCATTGTGGGAATCTCATATCGCGCTTTTACTTATTTAATTGAAAATAGCCCTACTGATAATTTTGAATTTACTGATTATAATATAATGTTATACTTTCCATAACCACTATAATGCTCAGTTTTATAAATCTCATCCGTCTATTCATCAAGTTTTACATATTTTATTGGATATTCAATGTGAATCTTATTTAAAAATATTTAGTATAAAACAACAAACTTTTAACAAGCCTCATAAAGAGCATGAAGAAAATATTATATTTATAATTGATACTTGGGAAAAATATAAAAATAATGAAATATCGTTAAATAATTATTTGCTAATGTTTAGACCACGTTTTTGTGCTAGACAGTTGTAATTATTATTTGATTTTTGTCATATTTTAATTGTTTTATATTCTGTTAGACTCGAAATAAATGTTTTTAGATACCTTATATACCATACTAACCAACTCAAACAATAATTATATTATACTAAATTCTTAACTGATAAATATAAGAAAAAAATGTATATTTATATGTTGTAAAAGCCACATTATGTATTCAACTAGAAATCATTTGTATATTATTTTATTTATAAATTATAAGCTTTCAATTCTCAAACTTTAGTTTGACTCTAAATTTAAAAATGATATGATAAAATTACTGATAATTATAAGGAAAAAAAAGGTAGAAAGTGCGCAATCGTGTTGTGTTTTTATCAAGTAAATAGGTAAAAAGTGCGCAATCGTGTTGCACCGGTATTAAAACGCCGAATAACTTTGCTCTCTCTGCATAAAAATAATAACAATAAAATTACGTCGACGGTTATATCATAAACACTAACTTATTTACCTACTTTATGATTAGTACGAAGCGTTATTTTCCAAAATATATATTTTCTTTTTGCGTAAAACTCTCAAATTTACTAGTCAAAAAATATTGTCTCCTTCTGGCTTACGAATACAATTTTTTTTAAATAAATAACATTATTGATATCTATTCTTGTCTCCATAACACTATGTGCGTGCACTTAACATCGACCAATTGGTTACGATGTGTAATATGTATTTGATATTTATATGTTTGAAAACAATATATGGGTGGATAATAATAATAATAATAATAGGTAGTAATAGTGTACGTAGTAGCGACATATTTTGAATACGAACGTTATCCGTTTTTTTATTTAAAATAATAACGATATTTGGACTGCCACTGCTACCGTTTATCTAATACTATCAATAACGATACGTTTACAGATGAAAAGTTAAATAATTATTCAAATTACCTATCAATATTCCTTAAATACCAATTAAGGTGTAATTTAATTATTGGTTAAAAATTACCACCTCTATCAAATCTTTGTATATATATATAAAAACACGAATTTTATGAATACATAGAATAAAAAAAAACGCTATTAGAAAAGCAGGTGAATTATCAGGTCGATATTAAACATCCATTGCGTGATAATATAAATTGTTTTTTTCGCCATCAAAATAACTTCAATGTTCAATAAGTGTATAATTATTTTAAATGTCAATACTGTAAATATGTGTCTTTAAATACTCACGAACCTACTATTTTTGAAACGTCAAATAGTATTACTATAACTTTTGCATACAATAATAGCTACAATAATAGAATAATAAAATAATAAAATAATAAACATAAAATAATAGACGATACACGTCTTACACATAACTATAATAATACTCATTATTTTATCATAATGTATAATACTATCATCGCGTTCTCATTAATTTCTATGTCATATCAGCGCTCACTCTCATCCCTCAACAGTGCTCTCGCCACCACTAACGCTTGAAAACCACCCTCTCGGGTTTCCTACTCTTAGAACGCGTAAAATATAATATTATGATTACTTGGTTATAGGACAGCAAGCGCAACGCGGAGGCGTTTGTGTTTCTGAATCACTATCTGGACATTACGGATGCTATAGCAGATGGGCAAAATGAAATGATCGACGATGACACGGACTTGCAAGGGGCGGACTTTCCAACCAACGTGCCGTTACCTCAAACAATGTACGTCGACAACGAACAACATGAACAGATCAAGGAATGGATCCTCACGAATGCCATGGACCGTGATATCAGTCAAGTAAGTTAGAGTAAAATAAATGACAAATATTTTAATATGTGCCGCACACACAAGCGATACATTACTTTCTCCCACTTGAAAATTGGCATAGTAATATTTATTTAAATACAATTCTTACATAGGATTGTTAAAAAAAAAAACATTTATATGAATCATTTAAATAGATTTTAAAATATTAATTGTCATCACAAATTATTTTACTTTATACGAAAATTTACAATTTTACCAATTGCATTCCACAGTACGTTCGATGTACCTTTTACAAATAATTTATCATAGTTAATTAACTAGTTAACATATATTTAATATCTCTCAAATAACTTGATAACTAATTTTTATATTGATTTTTTAATATTTATTTTAAATCAATATTATTAATT
The DNA here is from genome assembly GCA_034509805.1 of Sipha maydis. Taxonomy (NCBI): domain Eukaryota; kingdom Metazoa; phylum Arthropoda; class Insecta; order Hemiptera; family Aphididae; genus Sipha; species Sipha maydis. The sequence goes on from JASXSY010001392.1 coordinate 196,533, forward strand.
TTTATGAGATACGAATGACAATAAAAAAGTTATATTAAATTTCTATGACAGTTTTCATATTTGCCTTTCGATACTTCTATAGTTTTATGTACACTATTTTAAACACAAAGTACAACTTCCTCAAAAACTAATAAAAGGACGTTTACAACTTACTAAATTATTTAAATTATTTGAAAAATAATATAATCAATAGGTAATAAACGTACATCAAAATAGCTATTATTAATTTCATCCCTATAGACTAATGCTCTGCATGGTTCGATCTTATCGTATAAAAATAGTTGAAAGATTAGTTCTATCCGACTCCATATTTTTATGAAAGATTTTGGATCAGTACCTATTTAAACTATTATTTAAATCGAATTAATAAACCTCGAAATTGAATAATGTTTTTACAATATATTTTAAAAATTAAACTCAGTTATATTAAAATTAAAATTGAGAATAAAAAAAATACTGCATAACTTGCAAATGAGTATAAATTTGTTTAACATTTAAATTTTTATCTAAGCTGTTAAAGCTGTTAGTTATAGTGTATAAATAGAAAAAATGCAAATATTCTTACACCAATTGAATATAGACATGTTCTTTAAAGAAAATCATATCCTAGTGTTTAATATGAAACAATTTTCAAAATATCCACAGCAAAAACACGTAATAGTTTAACGAATTTTTTTATTATTTTGTGTATTATTTGCATAAAAACAATATTATCTTCACTCATATAACATAATAATAATTTATTAATAAATCAAAAAAGTCTTATGAAAATTGTACCATCTATAATGAAAGGTGGTATTGCA
>JASXSY010001393.1:0-39084 GCA_034509805.1 Sipha maydis
TGTACAAATTTCTTAAAGATCGCCTTAAAGCCCAGGTGTCCAAGATCCAGCATATCGAGAAAACTCGTAATATTTGAGTATATTATATATTGTTGTTGTTTGTTTACAATTATACTGGCCATCAGGGGTTGATTAAATGCATAATTAATATAAGGGTTATTCAAATCGATTCCAAATGTTCTACTGAATATTTTGTACAAATTTTATAATGATCGCCTTAATGCCCAGGTGTCCAAGATCCAGCATATCGAGAAAACTCGTACTATTTGAGTATATTATATATTGTTGTTGTTTGTCTACAATTTCACTGGCCCTCAAGGGTTGTAAAAATGCAAAATTGAAATGAGGGTTATTCAAATCGATTCCAAATGTTCTACTGAACATTATGTACAAATTTCATAATCATCGCCCAAATGCACAAGTGTCCAGGATCCAGCATATCGAGAAAAATTGAACTATTTTTGTATATTATTAATTGTTGTTGTTTGTTTACTATTTCACTGGCCCTCAAGGGTTATAAAAATGCATAATTGAAATGAGGGTTATCCAAATCTATTCCAAATTTTCTACTGAACATTTTGTACAAATTTCATAAAGATCGCCTTAAAGCTTAGGTGTCCAAGATCCATTATATCGAGAAAACTCGTAATATTTGAGTATATTATATATTGTTGTTGTTTGTTTACAATTATACTGGCCATCAGGGGTTGATTAAATGCATAATTAATATAAGGGTTATTCAAATCGATTCCAAATGTTCCACTGAACATTTTGTACAAATTTCATAAACATCACCTAAATTCCCAAGTGTCCAGGATCCAGCATATCGAGAACAATTTAACTATTTGAGTATATTATATATTGTTGTTGTTTGTTTACAATTTCACTGGCCCTCAGGGGTTGATTAAATGCATAATCAATATGAGGGTTATTCAAATCGATTCCAAATGTTCTACTGAACATTATGTACAAATTTCATAATCATCGCCCAAATGCACAAGTGTCCAGGATCCAGCATATCGAGAAAAATTGAACTATTTGTGTATATTATTAATTGTTGTGTTTTGTTTACTATTTCACTGGCCCTCAAGGGTTTTAAAAATGCATAATTGAAATGAGGGTTATCCAAATCGATTCCAAATATTCTACTGAACATTTTGTACAAATTTCATAAACATCACCTAAATTCCCAAGTGTCCAGGATCCAGCATATCGAGAAAAATTGAACTATTTGTGTATATTATTAATTGTTGTTGTTTGTTTACTATTTCACTGGCCCTCGAGGTTTTAAAAATGCATAATTGAAATGAGGTTTATCCAAATATATTCCAAATTTTCTACTGAACATTTTGTACAAATTTCATAAACATCACCTAAATTCCCAAGTGTCCAGGATCCAGCATATCGAGAAAAATTGAACTATTTTAGTATATTATATATTGTTATTATTTGTTTACAATTTCACTGGCCCTCAGGGGTTGATTAAATGCATAATTAATATGAGGGTTATTCAAATCGATTCCAAATGTTCTACTGAACATTATGTACAAATTTCATAATCATCGCCCAAATGCACAAGTGTCCAGGATCCAGCATATCGAGAAAAATTGAACTATTTGTGTATATTATTAATTGTTGATGTTTGTTTCCTATTTCACTGGCCCTCGAGGGTTTTAAAAATGCATAATTGAAATGAGGTTTATCCAAATATATTCCTAATTTTCTACTGAACATTTTGTACAAATTTCATAAACATCACCTAAATTCCCAAGTGTCCAGGATCCAGCATATCGAGAAAAATTGAACTATTTGTGTATATTATTAATTGTTGTTGTTTGTTTACTATTTCACTGGCCCTCGAGGGTTTTAAAAATGCATAATTAATATAAGGGTTATTCAAATCGATTCCAAATGTTCTACTGAATATTTTGTTCAAATTTTATAATGATCGCCTTAAAGCCCAGGTGTCCAAGATCCAGCATATCGAGAAAACTCGTACTATTTGAGTATATTATATATTTTTGTTGTTTGTTTACAATTTTACTGCTCCTCAGGGGATGATTAAATGCATAATTAATATGAGGGTTATTCAAATCGATTCCAAATGTTCCACTGAACATTTTGTACAAAATTCATAAACATCGCTCAAATGCCCAAGTGTCCAGGATCCAGCATATCGAGAAAAATTGAACTATTTGTGTATATTATTAATTGTTGTTGTTTGTTTACTATTTCACTGGCCCTCAAGGGTTATAAAAATGCATAATTGAAATGAGGGTTATCCAAATCTATTCCAAATTTTCTACTGAACATTTTGTACAAATTTCATAAAGATCGCCTTAAAGCTTAGGTGTCCAAGATCCATTATATCGAGAAAACTCGTAATATTTGAGTATATTATATATTGTTGTTGTTTGTTTACAATTATACTGGCCATCAGGGGTTGATTAAATGCATAATTAATATAAGGGTTATTCAAATCGATTCCAAATGTTCCACTGAACATTTTGTACAAATTTCATAAACATCACCTAAATTCCCAAGTGTCCAGGATCCAGCATATCGAGAACAATTTAACTATTTGAGTATATTATATATTGTTGTTGTTTGTTTACAATTTCACTGGCCCTCAGGGGTTGATTAAATGCATAATCAATATGAGGGTTATTCAAATCGATTCCAAATGTTCTACTGAACATTATGTACAAATTTCATAATCATCGCCCAAATGCACAAGTGTCCAGGATCCAGCATATCGAGAAAAATTGAACTATTTGTGTATATTATTAATTGTTGTGTTTTGTTTACTATTTCACTGGCCCTCAAGGGTTTTAAAAATGCATAATTGAAATGAGGGTTATCCAAATCGATTCCAAATATTCTACTGAACATTTTGTACAAATTTCATAAACATCACCTAAATTCCCAAGTGTCCAGGATCCAGCATATCGAGAAAATTGAACTATTTGTGTATATTATTAATTGTTGTTGTTTGTTTACTATTTCACTGGCCCTCGAGGTTTTAAAATGCATAATTGAAATGAGGTTTATCCAAATATATTCCAAATTTTCTACTGAACATTTTGTACAAATTTCATAAACATCACCTAAATTCCCAAGTGTCCAGGATCCAGCATATCGAGAAAAATTGAACTATTTTAGTATATTATATATTGTTATTATTTGTTTACTATTTCACTGGCCCTCAAGGGTTGATTAAATGCATAATTAATATGAGGGTTATTCAAATCGATTCCAAATGTTCTACTGAACATTATGTACAAATTTCATAAACATCGCCCAAATGCACAAGTGTCCAGGATCCAGCATATCGAGAAAAATTGAACTATTTTAGTATATTATATATTGTTATTGTTTGTTTACTATTTCACTGGCCCTCAAGGGTTTTAAAAATGCATAATTGAAATGAGGGTTATCCAAATCTATTCCAAATATTCTACTGAACATTTTGAATAAATTTCATAAACATCACCTAAATTCCCAAGTGTCCAGGATCCAGCATATCGAGAAAAATTGAACTATTTTAGTATATTATATATTGTTATTATTTGTTTACTATTTCACTGGCCCTCAAGGGTTGATTAAATGCATAATTAATATGAGGGTTATCCAAATCTATTCCAAATTTTCTACTGAACATTTTGTACAAATTTCATAAAGATCGCCTTAAAGCTTAGGTGTCCAAGATCCATTATATCGAGAAAACTCGTAATATTTGAGTATATTATATATTGTTGTTGTTTGTTTACAATTATACTGGCCATCAGGGGTTGATTAAATGCATAATTAATATAAGGGTTATTCAAATCGATTCCAAATGTTCCACTGAACATTTTGTACAAATTTCATAAACATCACCTAAATTCCCAAGTGTCCAGGATCCAGCATATCGAGAACAATTTAACTATTTGAGTATATTAAATATTGTTGTTGTTTGTTTATAATTTCACTGGCCCTCAGGGGTTGATTAAATGCATAATTAATATGAGGGTTATTCAAATCGATTCCAAATGTTCTACTGAACATTATGTACAAATTTCATAAACATCGCCCAAATGCACAAGTGTCCAGGATCCAGCATATCGAGAAAAATTGAACTATTTTAGTATATTATATATTGTTATTGTTTGTTTACTATTTCACTGGCCCTCAAGGGTTGATTAAATGCATAATTGAAATGAGGGTTATTCAAATCGATTCCAAATGTTCTACTGAATATTTTGTACAAATTTCTTAAAGATCGCCTTAAAGCCCAGGTGTCCAAGATCCAGCATATCGAGAAAACTCGTAATATTTGAGTATATTATATATTGTTGTTGTTTGTTTACAATTATACTGGCCATCAGGGGTTGATTAAATGCATAATTAATATAAGGGTTATTCAAATCGATTCCAAATGTTCTACTGAATATTTTGTACAAATTTTATAATGATCGCCTTAATGCCCAGGTGTCCAAGATCCAGCATATCGAGAAAACTCGTACTATTTGAGTATATTATATATTGTTGTTGTTTGTCTACAATTTCACTGGCCCTCAAGGGTTGTAAAAATGCAAAATTGAAATGAGGGTTATTCAAATCGATTCCAAATGTTCTACTGAACAATATGTACAAATTTCATAATCATCGCCCAAATGCACAAGTGTCCAGGATCCAGCATATCGAGAAAAATTGAACTATTTTTGTATATTATTAATTGTTGTTGTTTGTTTACTATGTCACTGGCCCTCGAGGGTTTTAAAAATGCATAATTGAAATGAGGGTTATCCAAATATATTCCAAATTGTCTACTGAACATTTTGTACAAATTTCATAAACATCACCTAAATTCCCAAGTGTCCAGGATCCAGCATATCGAGAAAAATTGAACTATTTGTGTATATTATTAATTGTTGTTGTTTGTTTACAATTTCACTGGCCCTCAGGGGTTGATTAAATGCATAAATAATATGAGGGTTATTCAAATCGATTCCAAATGTTGTATTGAACATTATGTACAAATTTCATAATCATCGCCCAAATGCACAAGTGTCCAGGATCCAGCATATCGAGAAAACTCGTACTATTTGAGTATATTATATATTGTTGTTGTTTGTTTACAATTTCACTGGCCCTGAGGGGTTGATTAAATGCATAATTAATATGAGGGTTATTCAAATCGATTCCAAATATTCTACTGAACATTTTGTACAAATTTCATAAACATCAACTAAATTCCCAGGTGTCCAAGATCCAGCATATCGAGAAAACTCGTACTATTTGAGTATATTATATATTGTTGTTGTTTGTCTACAATTTCACTGGCCCTCAAGGGTTGTAAAAATGCAAAATTGAAATGAGGGTTATTCAAATCGATTCCAAATGTTCTACTGAACATTATGTACAAATTTCATAATCATCGCCCAAATGCCCAAGTGTCCAGGATCCAGCATATCGAGAAAAATTGAACTATTTGTGTATATTATTAATTGTTGTTGTTTGTTTACTATTTCACTGGCCCTCAAGGGTTGTAAAAATGCAAAATTGAAATGAGGGTTATTCAAATCGATTCCAAATGTTCTACTGAACATTATGTACAAATTTCATAATCATCGCCCAAATGCACAAGTGTCCAGGATCCAGCATATCGAGAAAAATTGAACTATTTTTGTATATTATTAATTGTTGTTGTTTGTTTACTATTTCACTGGCCCTCGAGGGTTTTAAAAATGCATAATTGAAATGAGGGTTATCCAAATATATTCCAAATTGTCTACTGAACATTTTGTACAAATTTCATAAACATCACCTAAATTCCCAAGTGTCCAGGATCCAGCATATCGAGAAAAATTGAACTATTTGTGTATATTATTAATTGTTGTTGTTTGTTTACTATTTCACTGGCCCTCAAGGGTTATAAAAATGCATATTTGAAATGAGGGTTATCCAAATCTATTCCAAATTTTCTACTGAACATTTTGTACAAATTTCATAAAGATCGCCTTAAAGCTTAGGTGTCCAAGATCCATTATATCGAGAAAACTCGTAATATTTGAGTATATTATATATTGTTGTTGTTTGTTTACAATTATACTGGCCATCAGGGGTTGATTAAATGCATAATTAATATAAGGGTTATTCAAATCGATTCCAAATGTTCCACTGAACATTTTGTACAAATTTCATAATCATCACCTAAATTCCCAAGTGTCCAGGATCCAGCATATCGAGAACAATTTAACTATTTGAGTATATTATATATTGTTGTTGTTTGTTTATAATTTCACTGGCCCTCAGGGGTTGAATAAATGCATAATTAATATGAGGGTTATTCAAATCGATTCCAAATGTTCTACTGAACATTATGTACAAATTTCATAAACATCGCCCAAATGCACAAGTGTCCAGGATCCAGCATATCGAGAAAAATTGAACTATTTTAGTATATTATATATTGTTATTGTTTGTTTACTATTTCACTGGCCCTCAAGGGTTGATTAAATGCATAATTGAAATGAGGGTTATTCAAATCGATTCCAAATGTTCTACTGAATATTTTGTACAAATTTCTTAAAGATCGCCTTAAAGCCCAGGTGTCCAAGATCCAGCATATCGAGAAAACTCGTAATATTTGAGTATATTATATATTGTTGTTGTTTGTTTACAATTATACTGGCCATCAGGGGTTGATTAAATGCATAATTAATATAAGGGTTATTCAAATCGATTCCAAATGTTCTACTGAATATTTTGTACAAATTTTATAATGATCGCCTTAATGCCCAGGTGTCCAAGATCCAGCATATCGAGAAAACTCGTACTATTTGAGTATATTATATATTGTTGTTGTTTGTCTACAATTTCACTGGCCCTCAAGGGTTGATTAAATGCATAATTAATATAAGGGTTATTCAAATCGATTCCAAATGTTCTACTGAACATTATGTACAAATTTCATAAACATCGCCCAAATGCACAAGTGTCCAGGATCCAGCATATCGAGAAAAATTAAACTATTTTAGTATATTATATATTGTTATTGTTTGTTTACTATTTCACTGGCCCTCAAGGGTTGATTAAATGCATAATTGAAATGAAGGTTATTTAAATCGATTCCAAATATTCTACTAAACATTTTGTACAAATTTCATAAACATCACCTAAATTCCCAAGTGTCCAGGATCCAGCATATCGAGAAAAATTGAACTATTTAGTATATTATATATTGTTATTGTTTGTTTACTATTTCACTGGCCCTCAAGGGTTGATTAAATGCATAATTAATATAAGGGTTATTCAAATCGATTCCAAATGTTCTACTGAATATTTTGTACAAATTTTATAATGATCGCCTTAAAGCCCAGGTGTCCAAGATCCAGCATATCGAGAAAACTCGTACTATTTGAGTATATTATATATTTTTGTTGTTTGTTTACAATTTCACTGGCCCTCAGGGGTTGATTAAATGCATAATTAATATGAGGGTTATTCAAATCGATTCCAAATGTTCCACTGAACATTTTGTACAAAATTCATAAACATCGCTCAAATGCCCAAGTGTCCAGGATCCAGCATATCGAGAAAAATTGAACTATTTGTGTATATTTTTAATTGTTGTTGTTTGTTTACAATTTCACTGGCCCTCAGGGGTTGATTAAATGCATAAATAATATGAGGGTTATTCAAATCGATTCCAAATGTTGTATTGAACATTATGTACAAATTTCATAATCATCGCCCAAATGCACAAGTGTCCAGGATCCAGCATATCGAGAAAACTCGTACTATTTGAGTATATTATATATTGTTGTTGTTTGTTTACAATTTCACTGGCCCTGAGGGGTTGATTAAATGCATAATTAATATGAGGGTTATTCAAATCGATTCCAAATATTCTACTGAACATTTTGTACAAATTTCATAAACATCACCTAAATTCCCAAGTGTCCAGGATCCAGCATATCGAGAAAAATTGAACTATTTGTGTATATTATTAATTGTTGTTGTTTGTTTACTATTTCACTGGCCCTCAAGGGTTGTAATAATGCATAATTGAAATGAGGGTTATTCAAATCGATTCAAAATGTTCTACTGAATATTATGTACAAATTTCATAATCATCGCCCAAATGCACAAGTGTCCAGGATCCAGCATATCGAGAAAAATTGAACTATTTGTGTATATTATTAATTGTTGTTGTTTGTTTACTATTTCACTGACCCTCAAGGGTTTTAAAAATGCGTAATTGAAATCAGGGTTATCCAAATCTATTCCAAATTTTCTACTGAACATTTTGTACAAATTTCATAAACATCACCTAAATTCCCAAGTGTCCAGGATCCAGCATATCGAGAATAATTGAACTATTTGTGTATATTATTAATTGTTGTTGTTTGTTTACTATTTCACTGGCCCTCGAGGGTTTTAAAAATGCATAATTGAAATGAGGGTTATCCAAATCTATTCCAAAATTTCTACTGAACATTTTGTACAAATTTCATAAAGATCGCCTTAAAGCTTAGGTGTCCAAGATCCATTATATCGAGAAAACTCGTAATATTTGAGTATATAATATATTGTTGTTGTTTGTTTACAATTATACTGGCCATCAGGGGTTGATTAAATGCATAATTAATATAAGGGTTATTCAAATCGATTCCAAATGTTCTACTGAATATTTTGTACAAATTTTATAATGATCGCCTTAAAGCCCAGGTGTCCAAGATCCAGCATATCGAGAAAACTCGTACTATTTGAGTATATTATATATTTTTGTTGTTTGTTTACAATTTCACTGGCCCTCAGGGGTTGATTAAATGCATAATTAATATGAGGGTTATTCAAATCGATTCCAAATGTTCCACTGAACATTTTGTACAAATTTCATAAACATCACCTAAATTCCCAAGTGTCCAGGATCCAGCATATCGAGAAAAATTGAACTATTTTAGTATATTATATATTTTTATTGTTTGTTTACTATTTCACTGGCCCTCAAGGGTTGATTAAATGCATAATTAATATAAGGGTTATTCAAATCGATTCCAAATGTTCTACTGAATATTTTGTACAAATTTTATAATGATCGCCTTAAAGCCCAGGTGTCCAAGATCCAGCATATCGAGAAAACTCGTACTATTTGAGTATATTATATATTTTTGTTGTTTGTTTACAATTTCACTGGCCCTCAGGGGTTGATTAAATGCATAATTAATATGAGGGTTATTCAAATCGATTCCAAATGTTCCACTGAACAATTTTGTACAAAATTCATAAACATCGCTCAAATGCCCAAGTGTCCAGGATCCAGCATATCCAGAAAAATTGAACTATTTGTGTATATTATTAATTGTTGTTGTTTGTTTACTATTTCACTGGCCCTCAAGGGTTGTAAAAATGCAAAATTGAAATGAGGGTTATTCAAATCGATTCCAAATGTTCTACTGAACATTATGTACAAATTTCATAAACATCACCTAAATTCCCAAGTGTCCAGGATCCAGCATATCGAGAAAAATTGAACTATTTTAGTATATTATATATTGTTATTGTTTGTTTACTATTTCACTGGCCCTCAAGGGTTGATTAAATGCATAATTGAAATGAAGGTTATTTTAATCGATTCCAAATATTCTACTGAACATTTTGTACAAATTTCATAAATATCACCTAAATTCCCAAGTGTCCAGGATCCAGCATATCGAGAAAAATTGAACTATTTTAGTATATTATATATTGTTATTGTTTGTTTACTATTTCACTGGCCCTCAAGGGTTGATTAAATGCATAATTAATATAAGGGTTATTCAAATCGATTCCAAATGTTCTACTGAATATTTTGTACAAATTTTATAATGATCGCCTTAAAGCCCAGGTGTCCAAGATCCAGCATATCGAGAAAACTCGTACTATTTGAGTATATTATATATTTTTGTTGTTTGTTTACAATTTCACTGGCCCTCAGGGGTTGATTAAATGCATAATTAATATGAGGGTTTTTCAAATCGATTCCAAATGTTCTACTGAACATTTTGTACAAAATTCATAAACATCGCTCAAATGCCCAAGTGTCCAGGATCCAGCATATCCAGAAAAATTGAACTATTTGTGTATATTATTAATTGTTGTTGTTTGTTTACTATTTCACTGGCCCTCAAGGGTTGTAAAAATGCAAAATTGAAATGAGGGTTATTCAAATCGATTCCAAATTTTCTACTGAACATTTTGTACAAATTTCATAAACATCACCTAAATTCCCAAGTGTCCAGGATCCAGCATATCGAGAAAAATTGAACTATTTGAGTATATTATATATTGTTGTTGTTTGTTTACAATTTCACTGGCCCTCAGGGGTTGATTAAATGCATAAGTAATATGAGGGTTATTCAAATCGGTTCCAAATGTTCTACTGAATATTTTGTACAAATTTTATAATGATCGCCTTAAAGCCCAGGTGTCCAAGATCCAGCATATCGAGAAAACTCGTACTATTTGAGTATATTATATATTGTTGTTGTTTGTTTACAATTTCACTGGCCCTCAGGGGTTGATTAAATGCATAATTAATATGAGGGTTATTCAAATCGATTCCAAATGTTCTACTGAACATTATGTACAAATTTCATAAACATCGCCCAAATGCACAAGTGTCCAGGATCCAGCATATCCAGAAAAATTGAACTATTTGTGTATATTATTAATTGTTGTTGTTTGTTTACTATTTCATTGGCCCTCAAGGGTTGTAAAAATGCAAAATTGAAATGAGGGTTATTCAAATCGATTCCAAATGTTCTACTGAACATTATGTACAAATTTCATAAACATCACCTAAATTCCCAAGTGTCCAGGATCCAGCATATCGAGAAAAATTGAACTATTTGTGTATATTATTAATTGTTGTTGTTTGTTTACTATTTCACTGGCCCTCGAGGGTTTTAAAAATGCATAATTGAAATGAGGGTTATCCAAATATATTCCAAATTTTCTACTGAACATTTTGTACAAATTTCATAAACATCACCTAAATTCCCAAGTGTCCAGGATCCAGCATATCGAGAAAAATTGAACTATTTTAGTATATTATATATTGTTATTGTTTGTTTACTATTTCACTGGCCCTCAAGGGTTGATTAAATGCATAATTGAAATGAAGGTTATTTTAATCGATTCCAAATATTCTACTGAACATTTTGTACAAATTTCATAAATATCACCTAAATTCCCAAGTATCCAGGATCCAGCATATCGAGAAAAATTGAACTATTTTAGTATATTATATATTGTTATTGTTTGTTTACTATTTCACTGGCCCTCAAGGGTTGATTAAATGCATAATTAATATAAGGGTTATTCAAATCGATTCCAAATGTTCTACTGAATATTTTGTACAAATTTTATAATGATCGCCTTAACGCCCAGGTGTCCAAGATCCAGCATATCGAGAATACTCGTACTATTTGAGTATATTATATATTTTTGTTGTTTGTTTACAATTTCACTGGCCCTCAGGGGTTGATTAAATGCATAATTAATATGAGGGTTTTTCAAATCGATTCCAAATGTTCTACTGAACATTTTGTACAAAATTCATAAACATCGCTCAAATGCCCAAGTGTCCAGGATCCAGCATATCCAGAAAAATTGAACTATTTGTGTATATTATTAATTGTTGTTGTTTGTTTACTATTTCACTGGCCCTCAAGGGTTGTAAAAATGCAAAATTGAAATGAGGGTTATTCAAATCGATTCCAAATTTTCTACTGAACATTTTGTACAAATTTCATAAACATCACCTAAATTCCCAAGTGTCCAGGATCCAGCATATCGAGAAAAATTGAACTATTTGAGTATATTATATATTGTTGTTGTTTGTTTACAATTTCACTGGCCCTCAGGGGTTGATTAAATGCATAAGTAATATGAGGGTTATTCAAATCGGTTCCAAATGTTCTACTGAATATTTTGTACAAATTTTATAATGATCGCCTTAAAGCCCAGGTGTCCAAGATCCAGCATATCGAGAAAACTCGTACTATTTGAGTATATTATATATTGTTGTTGTTTGTTTACAATTTCACTGGCCCTCAGGGGTTGATTAAATGCATAATTAATATGAGGGTTATTCAAATCGATTCCAAATGTTCCACTGAACATTTTGTACAAATTTCATAAACATCGCCCAGATGCCCAAGTGTCCAGGATCCAGCATATCGAGAAAAATTGAACTATTTGAGTATATTATATACTGTTGTTGTTTGTTTACAATTTCACTGGCCCTCAGGGGTTGATTAAATGCATAATTAATATGAGGGTTTTTCAAATCGATTCCAAATGTTCTACTGAACATTTTGTACAAAATTCATAAACATCGCTCAAATGCCCAAGTGTCCAGGATCCAGCATATCGAGAAAACTCGTACTATTTTTGTATATTATTAATTGTTGTTGTTTGTTTACAATTTCACTGGCCCTCGAGGGTTTTAAAAATGCATAATTGAAATGAGGGTTATCCAAATATATTCCAAATTGTCTACTGAACATTTTGTACAAATTTCATAAACATCACCTAAATTCCCAAGTGTCCAGGATCCAGCATATCGAGAAAAATTGAACTATTTGTGTATATTATTAATTGTTGTTGTTTGTTTACTATTTCACTGGCCCTCGAGGGTTTTAAAAATGCATAATTGAAATGAGGGTTATCCAAATATATTCCAAATTTTCTACTGAACATTTTGTACAAATTTCATAAACATCACCTAAATTCCCAAGTGTCCAGGATCCAGCATATCGAGAAAAATTGAACTATTTGAGTATATTATATATTGTTGTTGTTTGTTTACAATTTCACTGGCCCTCAGGGGTTGATTAAATGCATAATTAATATGAGGGTTATTCAAATCGATTCAAAATGTTCTACTGAACATTATGTACAAATTTCATAAACATCGCCCAAATGCACAAGTGTCCAGGATCCAGCATATCGAGAAAAATTGAACTATTTTAGTATATTATATATTGTTATTGTTTGTTTACTATTTCACTGGCCCTCAAGGGTTTTAAAAATGCATAATTGAAATGAGGGTTATCCAAATCTATTCCAAGTATTCTACTGAACATTTTGTACAAATTTCATAAACATCACCTAAATTCCCAAGTGTCCAGGATCCAGCATATCGAGAAAAATTGAACTATTTGTGTATATTATTAATTGTTGTTGTTTGTTTACTATTTCACTGGCCCTCGAGGGTTTTAAAAATGCATAATTGAAATGAGGGTTATCCAAATATATTCCAAATTTTCTACTGAACATTTTGTACAATTTTCATAAACATCACCTAAATTCCCAAGTGTCCAGGATCCAGCATATCGAGAAAAATTGAACTATTTGTGTATATTATTAATTGTTGTTGTTTGTTTACTATTTCACTGGCCCTCGAGGGTTTTAAAAATGCATAATTGAAATGAGGGTTATTCAAATCGATTCCAAATGTTCTACTGAACATTATGTACAAATTTCATAAACATCGCCCAAATGCACAAGTGTCCAGGATCCAGCATATCGAGAAAAATTGAACTATTTTAGTATATTATATATTGTTATTGTTTGTTTACTATTTCACTGGCCCTCAAGGGTTGATTAAATGCATAATTGAAATGAAGGTTATTTAAATCGATTCCAAATATTCTACTGAACATTTTGTACAAATTTCATAAATATCACCTAAATTCCCAAGTGTCCAGGATCCAGCATATCGAGAAAAATTGAACTATTTTAGTATATTATTAATTGTTGTTGTTTGTTTACTATTTCACTGGCCCTCGAGGGTTTTAAAAATGCATAATTGAAATGAGGGTTATCCAAATATATTCCAAATTGTCTACTGAACATTTTGTACAAATTTCATAAACATCACCTAAATTCCCAAGTGTCCAGGATCCAGCATATCGAGAAAAATTGAACTATTTGTGTATATTATTAATTGTTGTTGTTTGTTTACTATTTCACTGGCCCTCGAGGGTTTTAAAAATGCATAATTGAAATGAGGGTTATCCAAATATATTCCAAATTTTCTACTGAACATTTTGTACAAATTTCATAAACATCACCTAAATTCCCAAGTGTCCAGGATCCAGCATATCGAGAAAAATTGAACTATTTGAGTATATTATATATTGTTGTTGTTTGTTTACAATTTCACTGGCCCTCAGGGGTTGATTAAATGCATAATTAATATGAGGGTTATTCAAATCGATTCAAAATGTTCTACTGAACATTATGTACAAATTTCATAAACATCGCCCAAATGCACAAGTGTCCAGGATCCAGCATATCGAGAAAAATTGAACTATTTTAGTATATTATATATTGTTATTGTTTGTTTACTATTTCACTGGCCCTCAAGGGTTGATTAAATGCATAATTGAAATGAAGGTTATTTTAATCGATTCCAAATATTCTACTGAACATTTTGTACAAATTTCATAAATATCACCTAAATTCCCAAGTGTCCAGGATCCAGCATATCGAGAAAAATTGAACTATTTTAGTATATTATATATTGTTATTGTTTGTTTACTATTTCACTGGCCCTCAAGGGTTGATTAAATGCATAATTAATATAAGGGTTATTCAAATCGATTCCAAATGTTCTACTGAATATTTTGTACAAATTTTATAATGATCGCCTTAAAGCCCAGGTGTCCAAGATCCAGCATATCGAGAAAACTCGTACTATTTGAGTATATTATATATTTTTTTTGTTTGTTTACAATTTCACTGGCCCTCAGGGGATGATTAAATGCATAATTAATATGAGGGTTTTTCAAATCGATTCCAAATGTTCTACTGAACATTTTGTACAAAATTCATAAACATCGCTCAAATGCCCAAGTGTCCAGGATCCAGCATATCCAGAAAAATTGAACTATTTGTGTATATTATTAATTGTTGTTGTTTGTTTACTATTTCACTGGCCCTCAAGGGTTGTAAAAATGCAAAATTGAAATGAGGGTTATTCAAATCGATTCCAAATGTTCTACTGAACATTATGTACAAATTTCATAATCATCGCCCAAATGCACAAGTGTCCAGGATCCAGCATATCGAGAAAAATTGAACTATTTGTGTATATTATTAATTGTTGTTGTTTGTTTACTATTTCACTGGCCCTCAAGGGTTATAAAAATGCATAATTGAAATGAGGGTTATCCAAATCTATTCCAAATTTTCTACTGAACATTTTGTACAAATTTCATAAACATCACCTAAATTCCCAAGTGTCCAGGATCCAGCATATCGAGAAAAATTGAACTATTTGAGTATATTATATATTGTTGTTGTTTGTTTACAATTTCACTGGCCCTCAGGGGTTGATTAAATGCATAATTAATATGAGGGTTATTCAAATCGGTTCCAAATGTTCTACTGAATATTTTGTACAAATTTTATAATGATCGCCTTAAAGCCCAGGTGTCCAAGATCCAGCATATCGAGAAAACTCGTACTATTTGAGTATATTATATATTGTTGTTGTTTGTTTACAATTTCACTGGCCCTCAGGGGTTGATTAAATGCATAATTAATATGAGGGTTATTCAAATCGATTCCAAATGTTCCACTGAACATTTTGTACAAATTTCATAAACATCGCCCAGATGCCCAAGTGTCCAGGATCCAGCATATCGAGAAAAATTGAACTATTTGAGTATATTATATACTGTTGTTGTTTGTTTACAATTTCACTGGCCCTCAGGGGTTGATTAAATGCATAATTAATATGAGGGTTTTTCAAATCGATTCCAAATGTTCTACTGAACATTTTGTACAAAATTCATAAACATCGCTCAAATGCCCAAGTGTCCAGGATCCAGCATATCGAGAAAACTCGTACTATTTTTGTATATTATTAATTGTTGTTGTTTATTTACTATTTCACTGGCCCTCGAGGGTTTTAAAAATGCATAATTGAAATGAGGGTTATCCAAATATATTCCAAATTGTCTACTGAACATTTTGTACAAATTTCATAAACATCACCTAAATTCCCAAGTGTCCAGGATCCAGCATATCGAGAAAAATTGAACTATTTGTGTATATTATTAATTGTTGTTGTTTGTTTACTATTTCACTGGCCCTCGAGGGTTTTAAAAATGCATAATTGAAATGAGGGTTATCCAAATATATTCCAAATTTTCTACTGAACATTTTGTACAAATTTCATAAACATCACCTAAATTCCCAAGTGTCCAGGATCCAGCATATCGAGAAAAATTGAACTATTTGAGTATATTATATATTGTTGTTGTTTGTTTACAATTTCACTGGCCCTCAGGGGTTGATTAAATGCATAATTAATATGAGGGTTATTCAAATCGATTCAAAATGTTCTACTGAACATTATGTACAAATTTCATAAACATCGCCCAAATGCACAAGTGTCCAGGATCCAGCATATCGAGAAAAATTGAACTATTTTAGTATATTATATATTGTTATTGTTTGTTTACTATTTCACTGGCCCTCAAGGGTTTTAAAAATGCATAATTGAAATGAGGGTTATCCAAATCTATTCCAAGTATTCTACTGAACATTTTGTACAAATTTCATAAACATCACCTAAATTCCCAAGTGTCCAGGATCCAGCATATCGAGAAAAATTGAACTATTTGTGTATATTATTAATTGTTGTTGTTTGTTTACTATTTCACTGGCCCTCGAGGGTTTTAAAAATGCATAATTGAAATGAGGGTTATCCAAATATATTCCAAATTTTCTACTGAACATTTTGTACAATTTTCATAAACATCACCTAAATTCCCAAGTGTCCAGGATCCAGCATATCGAGAAAAATTGAACTATTTGTGTATATTATTAATTGTTGTTGTTTGTTTACTATTTCACTGGCCCTCGAGGGTTTTAAAAATGCATAATTGAAATGAGGGTTATTCAAATCGATTCCAAATGTTCTACTGAACATTATGTACAAATTTCATAAACATCGCCCAAATGCACAAGTGTCCAGGATCCAGCATATCGAGAAAAATTGAACTATTTTAGTATATTATATATTGTTATTGTTTGTTTACTATTTCACTGGCCCTCAAGGGTTGATTAAATGCATAATTGAAATGAAGGTTATTTAAATCGATTCCAAATATTCTACTGAACATTTTGTACAAATTTCATAAATATCACCTAAATTCCCAAGTGTCCAGGATCCAGCATATCGAGAAAAATTGAACTATTTTAGTATATTATATATTGTTGTTGTTTGTTTACTATTTCACTGGCCCTCAAGGGTTATAAAAATGCATAATTGAAATGAGGGTTATTCAAATCGATTCCAAATGTTCTATTGAATATTTTGTACAAATTTTATAATGATCGCCTTAAAGCCCAGGTGTCCAAGATCCAGCATATCGAGAAAACTCGTACTATTTGAGTATATTATATATTGTTGTTGTTTGTTTACAATTTCACTGGCCCTCAGGGGTTGATTAAATGCATAATTAATATGAGGGTTATTCAAATCGATTCCAAATGTTCCACTGAACATTTTGTACAAATTTCATAAACATCGCCCAGATGCCCAAGTGTCCAGGATCCAGCATATCGAGAAAAATTGAACTATTTGAGTATATTATATACTGTTGTTGTTTGTTTACAATTTCACTGGCCCTCAGGGGTTGATTAAATGCATAATTAATATGAGGGTTTTTCAAATCGATTCCAAATGTTCTACTGAACATTTTGTACAAAATTCATAAACATCGCTCAAATGCCCAAGTGTCCAGGATCCAGCATATCGAGAAAACTCGTACTATTTTTGTATATTATTAATTGTTGTTGTTTATTTACTATTTCACTGGCCCTCGAGGGTTTTAAAAATGCATAATTGAAATGAGGGTTATCCAAATATATTCCAAATTGTCTACTGAACATTTTGTACAAATTTCATAAACATCACCTAAATTCCCAAGTGTCCAGGATCCAGCATATCGAGAAAAATTGAACTATTTGTGTATATTAAAATTGTTGTTGTTTGTTTACTATTTCACTGGCCCTCGAGGGTTTTAAAAATGCATAATTGAAATGAGGGTTATCCAAATATATTCCAAATTTTCTACTGAACATTTTGTACAAATTTCATAAACATCACCTAAATTCCCAAGTGTCCAGGATCCAGCATATCGAGAAAAATTGAACTATTTGAGTATATTATATATTGTTGTTGTTTGTTTACAATTTCACTGGCCCTCAGGGGTTGATTAAATGCATAATTAATATGAGGGTTATTCAAATCGATTCAAAATGTTCTACTGAACATTATGTACAAATTTCATAAACATCGCCCAAATGCACAAGTGTCCAGGATCCAGCATATCGAGAAAAATTGAACTATTTTAGTATATTATATATTGTTATTGTTTGTTTACTATTTCACTGGCCCTCAAGGGTTTTAAAAATGCATAATTGAAATGAGGGTTATCCAAATCTATTCCAAGTATTCTACTGAACATTTTGTACAAATTTCATAAACATCACCTAAATTCCCAAGTGTCCAGGATCCAGCATATCGAGAAAAATTGAACTATTTGTGTATATTATTAATTGTTGTTGTTTGTTTACTATTTCACTGGCCCTCGAGGGTTTTAAAAATGCATAATTGAAATGAGGGTTATCCAAATATATTCCAAATTTTCTACTGAACATTTTGTACAATTTTCATAAACATCACCTAAATTCCCAAGTGTCCAGGATCCAGCATATCGAGAAAAATTGAACTATTTGTGTATATTATTAATTGTTGTTGTTTGTTTACTATTTCACTGGCCCTCGAGGGTTTTAAAAATGCATAATTGAAATGAGGGTTATTCAAATCGATTCCAAATGTTCTACTGAACATTATGTACAAATTTCATAAACATCGCCCAAATGCACAAGTGTCCAGGATCCAGCATATCGAGAAAAATTGAACTATTTTAGTATATTATATATTGTTATTGTTTGTTTACTATTTCACTGGCCCTCAAGGGTTGATTAAATGCATAATTGAAATGAAGGTTATTTAAATCGATTCCAAATATTCTACTGAACATTTTGTACAAATTTCATAAATATCACCTAAATTCCCAAGTGTCCAGGATCCAGCATATCGAGAAAAATTGAACTATTTTAGTATATTATATATTGTTGTTGTTTGTTTACTATTTCACTGGCCCTCAAGGGTTATTAAAATGCATAATTGAAATGAGGGTTATTCAAATCGATTCCAAATGTTCTATTGAATATTTTGTACAAATTTTATAATGATCGCCTTAAAGCCCAGGTGTCCAAGATCCAGCATATCGAGAAAACTCGTACTATTTGAGTATATTATATATTTTTGTTGTTTGTTTACAATTTCACTGGCCCTCAGGGGTTGATTAAATGCATAATTAATATGAGGGTTTTTCAAATCGATTCCAAATGTTCTACTGAACATTTTGTACAAAATTCATAAACATCGCTCAAATGCCCAAGTGTCCAGGATCCAGCATATCCAGAAAAATTGAACTATTTGTGTATATTATTAATTGTTGTTGTTTGTTTACTATTTCACTGGCCCTCAAGGGTTGTAAAAATGCAAAATTGAAATGAGAGTTATTCAAATCGATTCCAAATGTTCTACTGAACATTATGTACAAATTTCATAATCATCGCCCAAATGCACAAGTGTCCAGGATCCAGCATATCGAGAAAAATTGAACTATTTGTGTATATTATTAATTGTTGTTGTTTGTTTACTATTTCACTGGCCCTCAAGGGTTATAAAAATGCATAATTGAAATGAGGGTTATCCAAATCTATTCCAAATTTTCTACTGAACATTTTGTACAAATTTCATAAACATCACCTAAATTCCCAAGTGTCCAGGATCCAGCATATCGAGAAAAATTGAACTATTTGAGAATATTATATATTGTTGTTGTTTGTTTACAATTTCACTGGCCCTCAGGGGTTGATTAAATGCATAATTAATATGAGGGTTATTCAAATCGGTTCCAAATGTTCTACTGAATATTTTGTACAAATTTTATAATGATCGCCTTAAAGCCCAGGTGTCCAAGATCCAGCATATCGAGAAAACTCGTACTATTTGAGTATATTATATATTGTTGTTGTTTGTTTACAATTTCACTGGCCCTCAGGGGTTGATTAAATGCATAATTAATATGAGGGTTATTCAAATCGATTCCAAATGTTCCACTGAACATTTTGTACAAATTTCATAAACATCGCCCAGATGCCCAAGTGTCCAGGATCCAGCATATCGAGAAAAATTGAACTATTTGAGTATATTATATACTGTTGTTGTTTGTTTACAATTTCACTGGCCCTCAGGGGTTGATTAAATGCATAATTAATATGAGGGTTATCCAAATATATTCCAAATTGTCTACTGAACATTTTGTACAAATTTCATAAACATCGCCCAAATGCACAAGTGTCCAGGATCCAGCATATCGAGAAAAATTGAACTATTTTAGTATATTATATATTGTTATTGTTTGTTTACTATTTCACTGGCCCTCAAGGGTTTTAAAAATGCATAATTGAAATGAGGGTTATCCAAATCTATTCCAAATATTCTACTGAACATTTTGTACAAATTTCATAAACATCACCTAAATTCCCAAGTGTCCAGGATCCAGCATATCGAGAAAAATTGAACTATTTGTGTATATTATTAATTGTTGTTGTTTGTTTACTATTTCACTGGCCCTCGAGGGTTTTAAAAATGCATAATTGAAATGAGGGTTATCCAAATATATTCCAAATTTTCTACTGAACATTTTGTACAATTTTCATAAACATCACCTAAATTCCCAAGTGTCCAGGATCCAGCATATCGAGAAAAATTGAACTATTTGTGTATATTATTAATTGTTGTTGTTTGTTTACTATTTCACTGGCCCTCGAGGGTTTTAAAAATGCATAATTGAAATGAGGGTTATTCAAATCGATTCCAAATGTTCTACTGAACATTATGTACAAATTTCATAAACATCGCCCAAATGCACAAGTGTCCAGGATCCAGCATATCGAGAAAAATTGAACTATTTTAGTATATTATATATTGTTATTGTTTGTTTACTATTTCACTGGCCCTCAAGGGTTGATTAAATGCATAATTGAAATGAAGGTTATTTAAATCGATTCCAAATATTCTACTGAACATTTTGTACAAATTTCATAAATATCACCTAAATTCCCAAGTGTCCAGGATCCAGCATATCGAGAAAAATTGAACTATTTTAGTATATTATATATTGTTGTTGTTTGTTTACTATTTCACTGGCCCTCAAGGGTTATAAAAATGCATAATTGAAATGAGGGTTATTCAAATCGATTCCAAATGTTCTATTGAATATTTTGTACAAATTTTATAATGATCGCCTTAAAGCCCAGGTGTCCAAGATCCAGCATATCGAGAAAACTCGTACTATTTGAGTATATTATATATTTTTGTTGTTTGTTTACAATTTCACTGGCCCTCAGGGGTTGATTAAATGCATAATTAATATGAGGGTTTTTCAAATCGATTCCAAATGTTCTACTGAACATTTTGTACAAAATTCATAAACATCGCTCAAATGCCCAAGTGTCCAGGATCCAGCATATCCAGAAAAATTGAACTATTTGTGTATATTATTAATTGTTGTTGTTTGTTTACTATTTCACTGGCCCTCAAGGGTTGTAAAAATGCAAAATTGAAATGAGGGTTATTCAAATCGATTCCAAATGTTCTACTGAACATTATGTACAAATTTCATAATCATCGCCCAAATGCACAAGTGTCCAGGATCCAGCATATCGAGAAAAATTGAACTATTTGTGTATATTATTAATTGTTGTTGTTTGTTTACTATTTCACTGGCCCTCAAGGGTTATAAAAATGCATAATTGAAATGAGGGTTATCCAAATCTATTCCAAATTTTCTACTGAACATTTTGTACAAATTTCATAAACATCACCTAAATTCCCAAGTGTCCAGGATCCAGCATATCGAGAAAAATTGAACTATTTGAGAATATTATATATTGTTGTTGTTTGTTTACAATTTCACTGGCCCTCAGGGGTTGATTAAATGCATAATTAATATGAGGGTTATTCAAATCGGTTCCAAATGTTCTACTGAATATTTTGTACAAATTTTATAATGATCGCCTTAAAGCCCAGGTGTCCAAGATCCAGCATATCGAGAAAACTCGTACTATTTGAGTATATTATATATTGTTGTTGTTTGTTTACAATTTCACTGGCCCTCAGGGGTTGATTAAATGCATAATTAATATGAGGGTTATTCAAATCGATTCCAAATGTTCCACTGAACATTTTGTACAAATTTCATAAACATCGCCCAGATGCCCAAGTGTCCAGGATCCAGCATATAGAGAAAAATTGAACTATTTGAGTATATTATATACTGTTGTTGTTTGTTTACAATTTCACTGGCCCTCAGGGGTTGATTAAATGCATAATTAATATGAGGGTTATCCAAATATATTCCAAATTGTCTACTGAACATTTTGTACAAATTTCATAAACATCACCTAAATTCCCAAGTGTCCAGGATCCAGCATATCGAGAAAAATTGAACTATTTGTGTATATTATTAATTGTTGTTGTTTGTTTACTATTTCACTGGCCCTCGAGGGTTTTAAAAATGCATAATTGAAATGAGGGTTATCCAAATATATTCCAAATTTTCTACTGAACATTTTGTACAAATTTCATAAACATCACCTAAATTCCCAAGTGTCCAGGATCCAGCATATCGAGAAAAATTGAACTATTTGAGTATATTATATATTGTTGTTGTTTGTTTACAATTTCACTGGCCCTCAGGGGTTGATTAAATGCATAATTAATATGAGGGTTATTCAAATCGATTCAAAATGTTCTACTGAACATTATGTACAAATTTCATAAACATCGCCCAAATGCACAAGTGTCCAGGATCCAGCATATCGAGAAAAATTGAACTATTTTAGTATATTATATATTGTTATTGTTTGTTTACTATTTCACTGGCCCTCAAGGGTTTTAAAAATGCATAATTGAAATGAGGGTTATCCAAATCTATTCCAAATATTCTACTGAACATTTTGTACAAATTTCATAAACATCACCTAAATTCCCAAGTGTCCAGGATCCAGCATATCGAGAAAAACTGAACTATTTGTGTATATTATTAATTGTTGTTGTTTGTTTACTATTTCACTGGCCCTCGAGGGTTTTAAAAATGCATAATTGAAATGAGGGTTATCCAAATATATTCCAAATTTTCTACTGAACATTTTGTACAATTTTCATAAACATCACCTAAATTCCCAAGTGTCCAGGATCCAGCATATCGAGAAAAATTGAACTATTTGTGTATATTATTAATTGTTGTTGTTTGTTTACTATTTCACTGGCCCTCGAGGGTTTTAAAAATGCATAATTGAAATGAGGGTTATTCAAATTTTGCATTTTTACAACCCTTGAGGGCCAGTGAAATAGTAAACAAACAACAACAATTAATAATATACACAAATAGTTCAATTTTTCTGGATATGCTGGATCCTGGACACTTGGGCATTTGAGAGATGTTTATGAATTTTGTACAAAATGTTCAGTGGAACATTTGGAATCGATTTGAATAACCCTCATATTAATTATGCATTTAATCAACCCCTGAGGGCCAGTGAAATTGTAAACAAACAACAACAATATATTATATACTCAAATATTACGAGTTTTCTCGATATAATGGATCTTGGACACCTAAGCTTTAAGGCGATCTTTATGAAATTTGTACAAAATGTTCAGTAGAAATTTTGGAATAGATTTGGATAACCCTCATTTCAATTATGCATTTTTATAACCCTTGAGGGCCAGTGAAATAGTAAACAAACAACAACAATATATAATATACTAAAATAGTTCAATTTTTCTCGATATGCTGGATCCTGGACACTTGGGAATTTAGGTGATATTTATGAAATTTGTACAAAATGTTCAGTAGAATATTTGGAATCGATTTATATAACCTTCATTTCAATTATGCATTTAATCAACCCTTGAGGGCCAGTGAAATAGTAAACAAACAATAACAATATATAATATACTAAAATAGTTCAATTTTTCTCGATATGCTGGATCCTGGACACTTGTGCATTTGGGCGATGTTTATGAAATTTGTACATAATGATCAGTAGAACATTTGGAATCGATTTGAATAACCCTCATTTCAATTATGCATTTTTAAAACCCTCGAGGGCCAGTGAAATAGTAAACAAACAACAACAATTAATAATATACACAAATAGTTCAATTTTTCTCGATATGCTGGATACTGGACACTTGGGAATTTAGGTGATGTTTATGAAAATTGTACAAAATGTTCAGTAGAAAATTTGGAATATATTTGGATAACCCTCATTTCAATTATGCATTTTTAAAACCCTCGAGGGCCAGTGAAATAGTAAACAAACAAAAACAATTAATAATATACACAAATAGTTCAATTTTTCTCGATATGCTGGATCCTGGACACTTGGGAATTAAGGTGATGTTTATGAAATTTGTACAAAATGTTCAGTAGAATATTTGGAATAGATTTGGATAACCCTCATTTCAATTATGCATTTTTAAAACCCTTGAGGGCCAGTGAAATAGTAAACAAACAATAACAATATATAATATACTAAAATAGTTCAATTTTTCTCGATATGCTGGATCCTGGACACTTGTGCATTTGGGCGATGTTTATGAAATTTGTACATAATGTTCAGTAGAACATTTTGAATCGATTTGAATAACCCTCATATTAATTATGCATTTAATCAACCCCTGAGGGCCAGTGAAATTGTAAACAAACAACAACAATATATAATATACTCAAATAGTTCAATTTTTCTCGATATGCTGGATCCTGGACACTTGGGAATTTAGGTGATGTTTATGAAATTTGTACAAAATGTTCAGTAGAAAATTTGGAATATATTTGGATAACCCTCATTTCAATTATGCATTTTTAAAACCCTCGAGGGCCAGTGAAATAGTAAACAAACAACAACAATTAATAATATACAAAAATAGTTCAATTTTTCTCGATATGCTGGATCCTGGACACTTGTGCATTTGGGCGATGATTATGAAATTTGTACATAATGTTCAGTAGAACATTTGGAATCGATTTGAATAACCCTCATTTCAATTTTGCATTTTTACAACCCTTGAGGGCCAGTGAAATTGTAGACAAACAACAACAATATATAATATACTCAAATAGTACGAGTTTTCTCGATATGCTGGATCTTGGACACCTGGGCTTTAAGGCGATCATTATAAAATTTGTACAAAATATTCAGTAGAACATTTGGAATCGATTTGAATAACCCTCATATTAATTATGCATTTAATCAACCCCTGAGGGCCAGTGAAATTGTAAACAAACAACAACAGTATATAATATACTCAAATAGTTCAATTTTTCTCGATATGCTGG
Organism: Sipha maydis; assembly: GCA_034509805.1. Classification (NCBI taxonomy): domain Eukaryota; kingdom Metazoa; phylum Arthropoda; class Insecta; order Hemiptera; family Aphididae; genus Sipha; species Sipha maydis. The sequence continues at coordinate 25,542 of JASXSY010001393.1, forward strand.
ATCCTGGACACTTGGGCATCTGGGCGATGTTTATGAAATTTGTACAAAATGTTCAGTGGGACATTTGGAATCGATTTGAATAACCCTCATATTAATTATGCATTTAATCAACCCCTGAGGGCCAGTGAAATTGTAAACAAACAACAACAATATATAATATACTCAAATAGTACGAGTTTTCTCGATATGCTGGATCTTGGACACCTGGGCTTTAAGGCGATCATTATAAAATTTGTACAAAATATTCAGTAGAACATTTGGAACCGATTTGAATAACCCTCATATTAATTATGCATTTAATCAACCCCTGAGGGCCAGTGAAATTGTAAACAAACAACAACAATATATAATATTCTCAAATAGTTCAATTTTTCTCGATATGCTGGATCCTGGACACTTGGGAATTTAGGTGATGTTTATGAAATTTGTACAAAATGTTCAGTAGAAAATTTGGAATAGATTTGGATAACCCTCATTTCAATTATGCATTTTTATAACCCTTGAGGGCCAGTGAAATAGTAAACAAACAACAACAATTAATAATATACACAAATAGTTCAATTTTTCTCGATATGCTGGATCCTGGACACTTGTGCATTTGGGCGATGATTATGAAATTTGTACATATTGTTCAGTAGAACATTTGGAATCGATTTGAATAACCCTCATTTCAATTTTGCATTTTTACAACCCTTGAGGGCCAGTGAAATAGTAAACAAACAACAACAATTAATAATATACACAAATAGTTCAATTTTTCTGGATATGCTGGATCCTGGACACTTGGGCATTTGAGCGATGTTTATGAATTTTGTACAAAATGATCAGTAGAACATTTGGAATCGATTTGAAAAACCCTCATATTAATTATGCATTTAATCAACCCCTGAGGGCCAGTGAAATTGTAAACAAACAACAAAAATATATAATATACTCAAATAGTACGAGTTTTCTCGATATGCTGGATCTTGGACACCTGGGCTTTAAGGCGATCATTATAAAATTTGTACAAAATATTCAGTAGAACATTTGGAATCGATTTGAATAACCCTCATTTCAATTATGCATTTTTATAACCCTTGAGGGCCAGTGAAATAGTAAACAAACAACAACAATATATAATATACTAAAATAGTTCAATTTTTCTCGATATGCTGGATCCTGGACACTTGGGAATTTAGGTGATATTTATGAAATTTGTACAAAATGTTCAGTAGAATATTTGGAATCGATTTAAATAACCTTCATTTCAATTATGCATTTAATCAACCCTTGAGGGCCAGTGAAATAGTAAACAAACAATAACAATATATAATATACTAAAATAGTTCAATTTTTCTCGATATGCTGGATCCTGGACACTTGTGCATTTGGGCGATGTTTATGAAATTTGTACATAATGTTCAGTAGAACATTTGGAATCGATTTGAATAACCCTCATTTCAATTATGCATTTTTAAAACCCTCGAGGGCCAGTGAAATAGTAAACAAACAACAACAATTAATAATATACACAAATAGTTCAATTTTTCTCGATATGCTGGATCCTGGACACTTGGGAATTTAGGTGATGTTTATGAAAATTGTACAAAATGTTCAGTAGAAAATTTGGAATATATTTGGATAACCCTCATTTCAATTATGCATTTTTAAAACCCTCGAGGGCCAGTGAAATAGTAAACAAACAACAACAATTAATAATATACACAAATAGTTCAATTTTTCTCGATATGCTGGATCCTGGACACTTGGGAATTTAGGTGATGTTTATGAAATTTGTACAAAATGTTCAGTAGAATACTTGGAATAGATTTGGATAACCCTCATTTCAATTATGCATTTTTAAAACCCTTGAGGGCCATTGAAATAGTTAAACAAACAATAAAAATATATAATATACTAAAATAGTTCAATTTTTCTCGATATGCTGGATCCTGGACACTTGTGCATTTGGGCGATGTTTATGAAATTTGTACATAATGTTCAGTAGAACATTTGGAATCGATTTGAATAACCCTCATATTAATTATGCATTTAATCAACCCCTGAGGGCCAGTGAAATTATAAACAAACAACAACAATATATAATATACTCAAATAGTTCAATTTTTCTCGATATGCTGGATCCTGGACACTTGGGAATTTAGGTGATGTTTATGAAATTTGAAAAAATGTTCAGTAGAAAATTTGGAATATATTTGGATAACCCTCATTTCAATTATGCATTTTTAAAACCCTCGTGGGCCAGTGAAATAGTAAACAAACAACAACAATTAATAATATACACAAATAGTTCAATTTTTCTCGATATGCTGGATCCTGGACACTTGGGAATTTAGGTGATGTTTATGAAATTTGTACAAAATGTTCAGTAGACAATTTGGAATATATTTGGATAACCCTCATTTCAATTATGCATTTTTAAAACCCTCGAGGGCCAGTGAAATAGTAAACAAACAACAACAATTAATAATATACAAAAATAGTACGAGTTTTCTCGATATGCTGGATCCTGGACACTTGGGCATTTGAGCGATGTTTATGAATTTTGTACAAAATGTTCAGTAGAACATTTGGAATCGATTTGAAAAACCCTCATATTAATTATGCATTTAATCAACCCCTGAGGGCCAGTGAAATTGTAAACAAACAACAACAGTATATAATATACTCAAATAGTTCAATTTTTCTGGATATGTTGGATCCTGGACACTTGGGCATTTGAGCGATGTTTATGAATTTTGTACAAAATGTTCAGTAGAACATTTGGAATCGATTTGAAAAACCCTCATATTAATTATGCATTTAATCAACCCCTGAGGGCCAGTGAAATTGTAAACAAACAACAAAAATATATAATATACTCAAATAGTACGAGTTTTCTCGATATGCTGGATCTTGGACACCTGGGCTTTAAGGCGATCATTATAAAATTTGTACAAAATATTCAGTAGAACATTTGGAATCGATTTGAATAACCCTTATATTAATTATGCATTTAATCAACCCTTGAGGGCCAGTGAAATAGTAAACAAACAATAACAATATATAATATACTAAAATAGTTCAATTTTTCTCGATATGCTGGATCCTGGACACTTGGGAATTTAGGTGATATTTATGAAATTTGTACAAAATGTTCAGTAGAATATTTGGAATCGATTAAAATAACCTTCATTTCAATTATGCATTTAATCAACCCTTGAGGGCCAGTGAAATAGTAAACAAACAATAACAATATATAATATACTAAAATAGTTCAATTTTTCTCGATATGCTGGATCCTGGACACTTGGGAATTTAGGTGATGTTTATGAAATTTGTACAAAATGTTCAGTAGAAAATTTGGAATATATTTGGATAACCCTCATTTCAATTATGCATTTTTAAAACCCTCGAGGGCCAGTGAAATAGTAAACAAACAACAACAATTAATAATATACACAAATAGTTCAATTTTTCTCGATATGCTGGATCCTGGACACTTGGGAATTTAGGTGATGTTTATGAAATTTGTACAAAATGTTCAGTAGAATATTTGGAATAGATTTGGATAACCCTCATTTCAATTATGCATTTTTAAAACCCTTGAGGGCCAGTGAAATAGTAAACAAACAACAACAATTAATAATATACACAAATAGTTCAATTTTTCTCGATATGCTGGATCCTGGACACTTGTGCATTTGGGCGATGATTATGAAATTTGTACATAATGTTCAGTAGAACATTTGGAATCGATTTGAATAACCCTCATTTCAATTTTGCATTTTTACAACCCTTGAGGGCCAGTGAAATAGTAAACAAACAACAACAATTAATAATATACACAAATAGTTCAATTTTTCTGGATATGCTGGATCCTGGACACTTGGGCATTTGAGCGATGTTTATGAATTTTGTACAAAATGTTCAGTGGAACATTTGGAATCGATTTGAATAACCCTCATATTAATTATGCATTAAATCAACCCCTGAGGGCCAGTGAAATTGTAAACAAACAACAAAAATATATAATATACTCAAATAGTACGAGTTTTCTCGATATGCTGGATCTTGGACACCTGGGCTTTAAGGCGATCATTATAAAATTTGTACAAAATATTCAGTAGAACATTTGGAATCGATTTGAATAACCCTTATATTAATTATGCATTTAATCAACCCTTGAGGGCCAGTGAAATAGTAAACAAACAATAACAATATATAATATACTAAAATAGTTCAATTTTTCTCGATATGCTGGATCCTGGACACTTGGGAATTTAGGTGATGTTTATGAAATTTGTACAAAATGTTCAGTAGAATATTTGGAATAGATTTGGATAACCCTCATTTCAATTATGCATTTTTAAAACCCTTGAGGGCCAGTGAAATAGTAAACAAACAACAACAATTAATAATATACACAAATAGTTCAATTTTTCTCGATATGCTGGATCCTGGACACTTGTGCATTTGGGCGATGTTTATGAAATTTGTACATAATGTTCAGTAGAACATTTGGAATCGATTTGAATAACCCTCATATTAATTATGCATTTTTACAACCCTTGAGGGCCAGTGAAATTATAAACAAACAACAACAATATATAATATACTCAAATAGTTAAATTGTTCTCGATATGCTGGATCCTGGACACTTGGGAATTTAGGTGATGTTTATGAAATTTGTACAAAATGTTCAGTGGAACATTTGGAATCGATTTGAATAACCCTCATATTAATTATGCATTTAATCAACCCCTGAGGGCCAGTGAAATTGTAAACAAACAACAAAAATATATGAATATACTCAAATAGTACGAGTTTTCTCGATATGCTGGATCTTGGACACCTGGGCTTTAAGGCGATCATTATAAAATTTGTACAAAATATTCAGTAGAACATTTGGAATCGATTTGAATAACCCTTATATTAATTATGCATTTAATCAACCCCTGATGGCCAGTATAATTGTAAACAAACAACAACAATATATTATATACTCAAATATTACGAGTTTTCTCGATATAATGGATCTTGGACACCTAAGCTTTAAGGCGATCTTTATGAAATTTGTACAAAATGTTTAGTAGAAATTTTGGAATAGATTTGGATAACCCTCATTTCAATTATGCATTTTTATAACCCTTGAGGGCCAGTGAAATAGTAAACAAACAACAACAATATATAATATACTAAAATAGTTCAATTTTTCTCGATATGCTGGATCCTGGACACTTGGGAATTTAGGTGATATTTATGAAATTTGTACAAAATGTTCAGTAGAATATTTGGAATCGATTTAAATAACCTTCATTTCAATTATGCATTTAATCAACCCTTGAGGGCCAGTGAAATAGTAAACAAACAACAACAATTAATAATATACACAAATAGTTCAATTTTTCTCGATATGCTGGATCCTGGACACTTGGGAATTTAGGTGATGTTTATGAAATTTGTACAAAATGTTCAGTAGAATATTTGGAATAGATTTGGATAACCCTCATTTCAATTATGCATTTTTAAAACCCTTGAGGGCCAGTGAAATAGTAAACAAACAACAACAATTAATAATATACACAAATAGTTCAATTTTTCTCGATATGCTGGATCCTGGACACTTGTGCATTTGGGCGATGATTATGAAATTTGTACATAATGTTCAGTAGAACATTTGGAATCGATTTGAATAACCCTCATTTCAATTATGCATTTTTACAACCCTTGAGGGCCAGTGAAATTGTAGACAAACAACAACAATATATAATATACTCAAATAGTACGAGTTTTCTCGATATGCTGGATCTTGGACACCTGGGCATTAAGGCGATCATTATAAAATTTGTACAAAATATTCAGTAGAACATTTGGAATCGATTTGAATAACCCTTATATTAATTATGCATTTAATCAACCCCTGATGGCCAGTATAATTGTAAACAAACAACAACAATATATTATATACTCAAATATTACGAGTTTTCTCGATATAATGGATCTTGGACACCTAAGCTTTAAGGCGATCTTTATGAAATTTGTACAAAATGTTTAGTAGAAATTTTGGAATAGATTTGGATAACCCTCATTTCAATTATGCATTTTTATAACCCTTGAGGGCCAGTGAAATAGTAAACAAACAACAACAATATATAATATACTAAAATAGTTCAATTTTTCTCGATATGCTGGATCCTGGACACTTGGGAATTTAGGTGATATTTATGAAATTTGTACAAAATGTTCAGTAGAATATTTGGAATCGATTTAAATAACCTTCATTTCAATTATGCATTTAATCAACCCTTGAGGGCCAGTGAAATAGTAAACAAACAACAACAATTAATAATATACACAAATAGTTCAATTTTTCTCGATATGCTGGATCCTGGACACTTGGGAATTTAGGTGATGTTTATGAAATTTGTACAAAATGTTCAGTAGAATATTTGGAATAGATTTGGATAACCCTCATTTCAATTATGCATTTTTAAAACCCTTGAGGGCCAGTGAAATAGTAAACAAACAACAACAATTAATAATATACACAAATAGTTCAATTTTTCTCGATATGCTGGATCCTGGACACTTGTGCATTTGGACGATGATTATGAAATTTGTACATAATGTTCAGTAGAACATTTGGAATCGATTTGAATAACCCTCATTTCAATATGCATTTTTACAACCTTGAGGGCCAGTGAAATTGTAGACAAACAACAACAATATATAATATACTCAAATAGTACGAGTTTTCTCGATATGCTGGATCTTGGACACCTGGGCATTAAGGCGATCATTATAAAATTTGTACAAAATATTCAGTAGAACATTTGGAATCGATTTGAATAACCCTTATATTAATTATGCATTTAATCAACCCCTGATGGCCAGTATAATTGTAAACAAACAACAACAATATATAATATACTCAAATATTACGAGTTTTCTCGATATGCTGGATCTTGGACACCTGGGCTTTAAGGCGATCGTTATGAAATTTGTACAAAATATTCAGTAGAACATTTGGAATCGATTTGAATAACCCTCATTTCAATTATGCATTTAATCAACCCTTGAGGGCCAGTGAAATAGTAAACAAACAATAAAAATATATAATATACTAAAATAGTTCAATTTTCTCGATATGCTGGATCCTGGACACTTGTGCATTTGGGCGATGTTTATGAATTTGTACATAATGTTCAGTAGAACATTTGGAATCGATTTGAATAACCCTCATATTAATTATGCATTTAATCAACCCCTGAGGGCCAGTGAAATTATAAACAAACAACAACAATATATAATATACTCAAATAGTTCAATTTTTCTCGATATGCTGGATCCTGGACACTTGGGAATTTAGGTGATGTTTATGAAATTTGAAAAAATGTTCAGTAGAAAATTTGGAATATATTTGGATAACCCTCATTTCAATTATGCATTTTTAAAACCCTCGTGGGCCAGTGAAATAGTAAACAAACAACAACAATTAATAATATACACAAATAGTTCAATTTTTCTCGATATGCTGGATCCTGGACACTTGGGAATTTAGGTGATGTTTATGAAATTTGTACAAAATGTTCAGTAGACAATTTGGAATATATTTGGATAACCCTCATTTCAATTATGCATTTTTAAAACCCTCGAGGGCCAGTGAAATAGTAAACAAACAACAACAATTAATAATATACAAAAATAGTACGAGTTTTCTCGATATGCTGGATCCTGGACACTTGGGCATTTGAGCGATGTTTATGAATTTTGTACAAAATGTTCAGTAGAACATTTGGAATCGATTTGAAAAACCCTCATATTAATTATGCATTTAATCAACCCCTGAGGGCCAGTGAAATTGTAAACAAACAACAACAGTATATAATATACTCAAATAGTTCAATTTTTCTGGATATGCTGGATCCTGGACACTTGGGCATTTGAGCGATGTTTATGAATTTTGTACAAAATGTTCAGTAGAACATTTGGAATCGATTTGAAAAACCCTCATATTAATTATGCATTTAATCAACCCCTGAGGGCCAGTGAAATTGTAAACAAACAACAAAAATATATAATATACTCAAATAGTACGAGTTTTCTCGATATGCTGGATCTTGGACACCTGGGCTTTAAGGCGATCATTATAAAATTTGTACAAAATATTCAGTAGAACATTTGGAATCGATTTGAATAACCCTTATATTAATTATGCATTTAATCAACCCTTGAGGGCCAGTGAAATAGTAAACAAACAATAACAATATATAATATACTAAAATAGTTCAATTTTTCTCGATATGCTGGATCCTGGACACTTGGGAATTTAGGTGATATTTATGAAATTTGTACAAAATGTTCAGTAGAATATTTGGAATCGATTAAAATAACCTTCATTTCAATTATGCATTTAATCAACCCTTGAGGGCCAGTGAAATAGTAAACAAACAATAACAATATATAATATACTAAAATAGTTCAATTTTTCTCGATATGCTGGATCCTGGACACTTGGGAATTTAGGTGATGTTTATGAAATTTGTACAAAATGTTCAGTAGAAAATTTGGAATATATTTGGATAACCCTCATTTCAATTATGCATTTTTAAAACCCTCGAGGGCCAGTGAAATAGTAAACAAACAACAACAATTAATAATATACACAAATAGTTCAATTTTTCTCGATATGCCTGGATCCTGGACACTTGGGAATTTAGGTGATGTTTATGAAATTTGTACAAAATGTTCAGTAGAATATTTGGAATAGATTTGGATAACCCTCATTTCAATTATGCATTTTTAAAACCCTTGAGGGCCAGTGAAATAGTAAACAAACAACAACAATTAATAATATACACAAATAGTTCAATTTTTCTCGATATGCTGGATCCTGGACACTTGTGCATTTGGGCGATGATTATGAAATTTGTACATAATGTTCAGTAGAACATTTGGAATCGATTTGAATAACCCTCATTTCAATTTTGCATTTTTACAACCCTTGAGGGCCAGTGAAATAGTAAACAAACAACAACAATTAATAATATACACAAATAGTTCAATTTTTCTGGATATGCTGGATCCTGGACACTTGGGCATTTGAGCGATGTTTATGAATTTTGTACAAAATGTTCAGTGGAACATTTGGAATCGATTTGAATAACCCTCATATTAATTATGCATTAAATCAACCCCTGAGGGCCAGTGAAATTGTAAACAAACAACAAAAATATATAATATACTCAAATAGTACGAGTTTTCTCGATATGCTGGATCTTGGACACCTGGGCTTTAAGGCGATCATTATAAAATTTGTACAAAATATTCAGTAGAACATTTGGAATCGATTTGAATAACCCTTATATTAATTATGCATTTAATCAACCCTTGAGGGCCAGTGAAATAGTAAACAAACAATAACAATATATAATATACTAAAATAGTTCAATTTTTCTCGATATGCTGGATCCTGGACACTTGGGAATTTAGGTGATGTTTATGAAATTTGTACAAAATGTTCAGTAGAATATTTGGAATAGATTTGGATAACCCTCATTTCAATTATGCATTTTTAAACCCTTGAGGGCCAGTGAAATAGTAAACAAACAACAACAATTAATAATATACACAAATAGTTCAATTTTTCTCGATATGCTGGATCCTGGACACTTGTGCATTTGGGCGATGTTTATGAAATTTGTACATAATGTTCAGTAGAACATTTGGAATCGATTTGAATAACCCTCATATTAATTATGCATTTAATCAACCCCTGAGGGCCAGTGAAATTATAAACAAACAACAACAATATATAATATACTCAAATAGTTCAATTTTTCTCGATATGCTGGATCCTGGACACTTGGGAATTTAGGTGATGTTTATGAAATTTGAAAAAATGTTCAGTAGAAAATTTGGAATATATTTGGATAACCCTCATTTCAATTATGCATTTTTAAAACCCTCGTGGGCCAGTGAAATAGTAAACAAACAACAACAATATATAATATACTCAAATAGTACGAGTTTTCTCGATATGCTGGATCTTGGACACCTGGGCTTTAAGGCGATCATTATAAAATTTGTACAAAATATTCAGTAGAACATTTGGAATCGATTTGAATAACCCTTATATTAATTATGCATTTAATCAACCCCTGATGGCCAGTATAATTGTAAACAAACAACAACAATATATTATATACTCAAATATTACGAGTTTTCTCGATATAATGGATCTTGGACACCTAAGCTTTAAGGCGATCTTTATGAAATTTGTACAAAATGTTTAGTAGAAATTTTGGAATAGATTTGGATAACCCTCATTTCAATTATGCATTTTTATAACCCTTGAGGCCAGTGAAATAGTAAACAAACAACAACAATATATAATATACTAAAATAGTTCAATTTTTCTCGATATGCTGGATCCTGGACACTTGGGAATTTAGGTGATATTTATGAAATTTGTACAAAATGTTCAGTAGAATATTTGGAATCGATTTAAATAACCTTCATTTCAATTATGCATTTAATCAACCCTTGAGGGCCAGTGAAATAGTAAACAAACAATAACAATATATAATATACTAAAATAGTTCAATTTTTCTCGATATGCTGGATCCTGGACACTTGTGCATTTGGGCGATGTTTATGAAATTTGTACATAATGTTCAGTAGAACATTTGGAATCGATTTGAATAACCCTCATTTCAATTATGCATTTTTAAAACCCTCGAGGGCCAGTGAAATAGTAAACAAACAACAACAATTAATAATATACACAAATAGTTCAATTTTTCTCGATATGCTGGATCCTGGACACTTGGGAATTTAGGTGATGTTTATGAAAATTGTACAAAATGTTCAGTAGAAAATTTGGAATATATTTGGATAACCCTCATTTCAATTATGCATTTTTAAAACCCTCGAAGGCCAGTGAAATAGTAAACAAACAACAACAATTAATAATATACACAAATAGTTCAATTTTTCTCGATATGCTGGATCCTGGACACTTGGGAATTTAGGTGATGTTTATGAAATTTGTACAAAATGTTCAGTAGAATATTTGGAATAGATTTGGATAACCCTCATTTCAATTATGCATTTAATCAACCCTTGAGGGCCCGTGAAATAGTAAACAAACAACAACAATTAATAATATACACAAATAGTTCAATTTTTCTCGATATGCTGGATCCTGGACACTTGTGCATTTGGGCGATGATTATGAAATTTGTACATAATGTTCAGTAGAACATTTTGAATCGATTTGAATAACCCTCATTTCAATTATGCATTATTACAACCCTTGAGGGGCCAGTGAAATAGTAAACAAACAACAACAATTAATAATATACACAAATAGTTCAATTTTTCTCGATATGCTGGATCCTGGACACTTGGGAATTTAGGTGATGTTTATGAAATTTGTACAAAATGTTCAGTAGACAATTTGGAATATATTTGGATAACCCTCATTTCAATTATGCATTTTTAAACCCTAGAGGGCCAGTGAAATAGTAAACAAACAACAACAATTAATAATATACAAAAATAGTTCAATTTTTCCCGATATGCTGGATCCTGGACACTTGTGCATTTGGGCGATCATTATAAAATTTGTACAAAATATTCAGTAGAACATTTGGAATCGATTTGAATAACCCTTATATTAATTATGCATTTAATCAACCCCTGATGGCCAGTATAATTGTAAACAAACAACAACAATATATAATATACTCAAATATTACGAGTTTTCTCGATATGCTGGATCTTGGACACCTGGGCTTTAAGGCGATCTTTAAGAAATTTGTACAAAATATTCAGTAGAACATTTGGAATCGATTTGAATAACCCTCATTTCAATTATGCATTTAATCAACCCTTGAGGGCCAGTGAAATAGTAAACAAACAATAACAATATATAATATACTAAAATAGTTCAATTTTTCTCGATATGCTGGATCCTGGACACTTGTGCATTTGGGCGATGTTTATGAAATTTGTACATTATGTTCAGTAGAACATTTGGAATCGATTTGAATAACCCTCATATTAATTATGCATTTAATCAACCCCTGAGGGCCAGTGAAATTATAAACAAACAACAACAATATATAATATACTCAAATAGTTAAATTGTTCTCGATATGCTGGATCCTGGACACTTGGGAATTTAGTTGATGTTTATGAAATTTGTACAAAATGTTCAGTGGAACATTTGGAATCGATTTGAATAACCCTTATATTAATTATGCATTTAATCAACCCCTGATGGCCAGTATAATTGTATACAAACAACAACAATATATAATATACTCAAATATTACGAGTTTTCTCGATATAATGGATCTTGGACACCTAAGCTTTAAGGCGATCTTTATGAAATTTGTACAAAATGTTCAGTAGAAAATTTGGAATAGATTTGGATAACCCTCATTTCAATTATGCATTTTTATAACCCTTGAGGGCCAGTGAAATAGTAAACAAACAACAACAATTAATAATATACACAAATAGTTCAATTTTTCTCGATATGCTGGATCCTGGACACTTGTGCATTTGGGCGATGATTATGAAATTTGTACAAAATGTTCAGTGGAACATTTGGAATCGATTTGAATAACCCTCATATTAATTATGCATTTAATCAACCCCTGAGGGCCAGTGAAATTGTAAACAAACAACAAAAATATATAATATACTCAAATAGTACGAGTTTTCTCGATATGCTGGATCTTGGACACCTGGGCTTTAAGGCGATCATTATAAAATTTGTACAAAATATTCAGTAGAACATTTGGAATCGATTTGAATAACCCTTATATTAATTATGCATTTAATCAACCCTTGAGGGCCAGTGAAATAGTAAACAAACAATAACAATATATAATATACTAAAATAGTTCAATTTTTCTCGATATGCTGGATCCTGGACACTTGGGAATTTAGGTGATGTTTATGAAATTTGTACAAAATGTTTAGTAGAATATTTGGAATCGATTTAAATAACCTTCATTTCAATTATGCATTTAATCAACCCTTGAGGGCCAGTGAAATAGTAAACAAACAATAACAATATATAATATACTAAAATAGTTTAATTTTTCTCGATATGCTGGATCCTGGACACTTGTGCATTTGGGCGATGTTTATGAAATTTGTACATAATGTTCAGTAGAACATTTGGAATCGATTTGAATAACCCTCATATTAATTATGCATTTAATCAACCCCTGAGGGCCAGTGAAATTGTAAACAAACAACAACAGTATATAATATACTCAAATAGTTCAATTTTTCTCGATATGCTGGATCCTGGACACTTGGGAATTTAGATGATGTATATGAAATTTGTACAAAATGTTCAGTAGAAAATTTGGAATAGATTTGGATAACCCTCATTTCAATTATGCATTTTTAAAACCCTCGAGGGCCAGTGAAATAGTAAACAAACAACAACAATTAATAATATACAAAAAATAGTTCAATTTTTCTCGATATGCTGGATCCTGGACACTTGTGCATTTGGGCGATGATTATGAAA